>JAOUQU010371917.1:0-12334 GCA_028566735.1 Ammoglanis amapaensis
AATCATCAAAATTAAACGAAATAAACATTTGAAATATATGAGTTTGTATGTAATGTATGAATATAATATACAAGTTTTACTTTTTAAATGGAATTACTGAAATAAATCTACTTTTTCATAATATTCTAATTTTATGACCAGCACCTGTACACAGTCCTGTAACTGCATTGGGTAGAAGCGTTTCCTAAAAAAATATGTAAAGGTTTATGTTTTTTGTCATATCTCTACTAAATATTGTGATATTATTGTAAATATAGTGTAACAAATATGCAAAATCCCAGAAAGGGAAATTATATACTTTTATACCATTATATTATCAGCTCCGATGGCAAGAAAATGCATTAAAACATTTTAGTTTGCTTAAATTAAATAGCAAAAATACATGCCTGTTTTCCTGTCTGAGTTGATTATTTCTGGTTTGATGTAGAATTATAGTTTTAAATGTAAACCTTTATAAGCTTTAACTATATTAAATCATTTTATTTGTAGAACAGCCAAAAAAGCTCAAAAAATTTCTTTTTCAAAATAGGATTATGATGCATATTATATTGTAAATAAGTAGAGACAATAATCAACAAAAGATCTAATAATCTTTTTATTCTAATTATGAAAGTAAACAATCTTTTAAAGCTGGAAAAAAAGAAACAAACTATAGCAGAAGAGATTTATAGCTGATCATAGTTTCTGCAAAAGTCTTTAAATGGACAGGTGATATTTAGATATTTGGAGAGTCCCTGAAGATGCTTGGTCTACTAGAAAAAGAAGAAAGAGGGGAAATGGTGTGTGTGTGTTGTCTTTTTATGATCAGTTATTTTTACACTGCTTACTAAAATCTTAGAGGTTGTGGAAGCTCCTCCTTGTTACCCAACAGATTTTTTTCTGTTATGACAATAATCAATGTTTATTTTACCGGCCTTTATTTTTACTTCCACACACCTCAGACACAATGCTGTGTGACATGATTATTGACAGCTTGATTCTGAGCCATGAATTGTTGGGTTCGTGCCCATAAATATTAAACAGCTATAGTTTGACAGTGCATATCAAGCAACAGGGGGCCCATTGGTTTCCTTTTTCCATTGGTAATGTCTCTGCAGTTCCACATGCTAGTCTTGGAAAGGGATGCTGGCTTAACAAGATCCATCTGGGTTTCATTATAATAATTGGCCACTGTGCTAAGAGGGGGGTGTGGCATCCTTCTGAAGATTGCACTTCATCATTTCAAATGGCCAAATGTAAACTCCTATGCTGAATTATGATTGTGAATACAATATTGTCTCCTCAACTTAATTTTCTGTTATAGTTCTGCATGGATGTTATATGAACCAATCAATAATTCAACAATGCTAGGGGGCGTTGTATTTCTGTGGATTTTGTCACATTTGTGTTTATCTTCAAGCTGATTGATGTTGAACAACAAATGTTATAAATGTTCCTATCATAAACTAAACATCAAGGTACCGCCATATGCAAGAAGTGACTGATTTAACTACAACCATGCACACTCTATTGTTTTGATGGCTATACTGCTCCCCCTTGTGGTCTTGGCTCTTGTGATAAAAAACAGATACAGGGCAATTTAACCGAACATTATTTACAACATACTTTTTGTTTCCAAATCCAAATGTCTTCTTATTCTATTTCTTTTTTCATCAATATTACAACATAGCCAGCAGTTTTTAAATAATAACTGTGTGCAAGTGTGATGACAGTGTAATTATTATAACAACTCATGCTTATTTATCTGTATCCTTTTCAGTTGTCCCTTTCCCCCTGTCCAACGAATCAGCATGAAACTAGTAGGTGAGAGACTACTGGCGCCTAGTGTTAGTAACTCATTGTGCTAGTTAATGTACAGAAAAACTATGGTACAGCAACTATTCAATGAACTATTTTGATACTATGCTACAGAATAACAGCATTTGTGCATGTTTACATCTAATGTGGTCGTGTGTTTAGTTTAACTAAAGTGGTTTTTAGAGCATCAGGCATGTTTATGCTGCCACTTCATTTGTGTTTATGTTTCCATATGGTCCTCACACTAGACATCATGAAAAAATCAAGAGCAACGTGTTGCAGAAAGTTAGTGTTCTTGATTACTGTGTGGTGGACGAAGACCATTTTCTGGATGTTTAAACCTTCATGCACTAGATCCAGTTACGCTTCAGAGCATGAACAAAACAAAAACAGTGCTGAAGATATGGAATGGGTTGCATCTTTGGTCACGTTATAGGGGTATTAAACTGTCAGGATTTAAATGCTGGGTTTACAATAAATGACTTGTTGTAGATTGTATTTAAAGAGACATGTGTTCAATCCAGACCAAACATGGTCAGAATAATTGAGAGATAATCCATATGTTAGACTCATGCTTATATATAAAAGTCAGAATGATAGACTCAAATGGTCCATGTGGTTTTAATGCACTTTTAAACAATGCTGGATATTTCTTGGAGCATAGACTCGAGTCTGTGTTAAATTTGTGTTTCCACCTTTCTTTAAAATAGATCCATTTGGAACAAAGCCACTTTTAAATTTTAGGTAAAGTGATTTATAACTTAACGAGAATTGTACACAGTTATAAAATTGTGAGAGCAGTGTCAGTTTGCCAAACCGATGAGCAATGATGTAAAAGTTATCTTTATGCTGGTCAGTATCCAGTAGGGAGAAGATGCTGTGCCTGCAAAAACAGGCTCAAAACTGTTAGCATGTCTATGTCACAATTTGGGGACTAACAAACTATTAAGTTAGCCTCATATTAACACTTTCTAAGAAACAGAAGTTGATCATTGTCTATTAACAGAATGTGTTCTGTACAATACACCATAAAGTCTATAAGGCTTTTGTTTTACTTGTGCCTCCAGTCTGGCACAAAATGTTGACAGTGTTTAATAGCAGAATAGTCGGATGAGTTGTTGCAACTGTGGTAACATTAAATCCTATGTAATGGTTGACAGAGTATGACAATAAGGGAAATATTGCACAATCAATTGACCTCATTCTTAACTAGCCAATCATAAATATTGTTGTTACCAAAATGTTGGTTTTTGTTGTCATAAATATTTATCTCAGTAACAATAGTCTGTGTAATCGGCCCCACTCTGCTAATCATACACAGTTGTGTGCATCCCATTCATGTAATCTAAAAGACAAAACCAGCTAATGTCAGCAAAGCATAACATGCCATATCGCTTTCTGAACACACTGTTCAAGGTTTCAGTAGGTTCTTTATGACACTGCTAACTATCCTCAGACCCATGTGTTTTGCAGAACTCACTTGTTTTTTGCATATTTAAGAGATTTTATACTGCTCCTCCCTGCAGTTATCCAGCATGGGTGGAAATGGCTTCATTTGATGTGATGCTATCAAAGTGCAGCTATCCTGGGGTTAATTGAAAGCAGCCTAGAGCAGCAATAACATTGGTTTCCACAGTTTCAACCAACCCAAAATGGCTAGATACAGCTAAAGAAACAGCACTCTGAAAAAGCCACAACGTTCTTGAAAAATTACATCTATATATATTGTGTATTGTGGTAGCCAGTATTACAACTCAGATTGGGTTTTTGTAATCATTTATCTGAACAGTCACCATCGGTCGGTTAATTGCTTTCAAAGAAAACACATCATTAAGTTTTTTGTTTATACTTATTTTGTCTCTCTAAGTGTCTTTTAGCATCAAATTCAAAACAAATTAGCTAATTACATTAACGCATACATAATTTACATACATACATACATATAGCATACATAATTGTGTCAGTTTTCATCTTTATCAATACATGGACAGCAGCTGTATGCATTTTTCTATCTGCAATTTGACAGGTGCCCACGCAAATCAGAACCTGATCAATGCATTCCATATCTTTGTGCAGGTACCATTAATCTCGCAGCAGAGATATAAGCGCACCAGTCATAAGAGAGAAAGCTTATCTGTCAACCCAGCCCTCATATAAAAATATTTTTCAAATCTGAGAGACTTAATCCCTAATGTTGACCTTAATATGAATACATTTACCTAAAATATCTCAATGTTTCTGGCATCCTTTTGTAAACATTATATTTTGTTACATGGGAAGACGTACAAAGATAATTATATAGGAAAGTATGCAGAGAGAATAAATGGCCTTATTATACTGTCTTAATGTAACAGGGCAGATTAATTGATGCTTTTCCTGTTTCAAGTGGAAAACAGTGAAGCTTTTAAACTATGATTGATTAACATTATTAAATTCACATCATTTCAACAAAAAAACACATTGTTTTTAGTTCAGGCTAAAGCAGTACCGCATTACTAAGGTGTTGTTTTGTAGAGCACGGAGTCCAAAAAGCATCAAACTTTTGAAGAGCCACTTTTTGACCAAGTAGCACGTAATTTCCAGATGTTCAGTGGGGAGTAGCATATATAATCTTTTTAGGCTAGATTTAGCTGCTTTACAGTTTAATGAATGATGTATTGTATAAAGACAAAATACATTTCTAAAAGTAGGAAGATTAAGCCCTTGAATATTAAGATACAGAAAAAAGATAAATAGTAAAAATGTACAGAACAGTTTTTGAACCTTTTCAAAACAGAGATAGAACATTATGCATCAAGTAGACTTACTGTATGCCTTAAAACCTACATAATCTACTGTCATTTCAGCAATAGAAAATAATACAATGACCAGTGGTGGATTTATGGTAAAAGTGCACTGCTAAACTAGATTTTTTTTGTGGGAGGTTATTTTCACCATACATGAACATGTAATAGTGAATCTTTGTGTGTGATAAAAGTGACTACATTTGTCTGTGTGGGTTCAGATTTATGGCAGTGTGAAAACTGAAGGCAATCGGACACATTATACATTATTAAACAAATTTGACCTTTCACCTTAAAAGATTCTTCTGGGCTAATGGGAGGTCCTATGTGATTGCTTTATACATTACACCTTACATATAACATGTAACTCATTTGAAAGTCAGTGTCAAACCATGCCATCCGCTGAGTCATTAGATTTGCATAGTTGGTGCTTAGTTGGGTTTAAACCACTTCTGAAGATTTTAGAGGTAGTTAATAATTGGTGTCATTGGTGCCACCACCTTTGTTCAACGATAGTCGTTCCTCACATGCTTAAAATACCCCTTTTTCTAAACATTATATATTTTATTCAAAAATATAAATACTTGTTTCCTTAAATAATTTACCTTTCTTCATATTTTAAATGTCTGTCCGTTAATGCTCAGGAGCTGTAGATTATTACAGCCCCAAAATGCTTTTTTAAGTTTTGCTGTTTGCCAGTGTCATATCTATTTTAAATTAATGGTTGCACAACCTGTATTTCTTTCAGGTCCCACAGGAAGTTTGCAGTCTCTATAAGTCCTATAACAAGAAGGTTTGTTGTCCCTTAAGCAGTCTGAAGAGCCAGTCTTAATACTATAAGAACCTCTGGGCTTTGCTTTAGCAATAAAACCAATATATGCTCCTTTGTGTAATTAAAAACAAGAAAAACGTAGCTAGAAACTAATTTTCATATCATGTTGGGTGTTTCTGTAACATAGCAGACAAATAAATAAATTCTTAAGTAGATTTATTTTCTTATCTAAAACAAAAAAGATATGAGAAGTTAAATTATATCAATTTGTATTCACAAAAGCATCTCTGTATCATAGTGCTTCTCTGCATTCTATTGTTGGATGGTGGCACGTCTACATGGGAATTATGTTTTATTTAGGATCCGACATATGTGCTGTCATGCAGGCCAGGAATAAAAGAGATGTACTGATAGCAATATGATAATAAAAAATTTTTTTGAACCAAACATGCTGTATCAAAGCTTGTTTGTAATGCCATTGAGCAATCACCTGAACACATCTACTGTAAGCATCATTCCATTGTGATTAAGATAAGGAAAATATATGTAGATTCTGTCACTTAAGTTTATAAATGGCTATGAATACTCTGTAAATGACTCACATAATGTTCACAAACATCTCATAAAAAAGTATATTTTATTAGTGCCTGAGATAAACTGGTACAGTCTGTTCTCGTTTGGGATAAAAGCCTGAGGAAGACTATTTCCACAGCATCTATGATTTGCATTCTAATACAATCATAACTAATCTCGTTAATCTGAAGATAAAATAACTTCCTGAGCAGTTTTATTTAAGGTACAGTTTAGTCCCCTGGTAAATAGAAACAGCAGTGGTATTTCCATTGGCACACCAACATCTAGTGTCTGAAATGCCTGGGTCAAATGCTCTACATTGCTCATGCCATTGTTAGCCACTATGAGGCATTAAAAACCAGTGCCTAGTAGTGCCAAACCTAAATAAATGGGTGTAAAAACTATGGAAAATTTAATAATGGGAACAGGAAAGAATTTAAATACTATATGGAAACTATATGGTTATACTGAGAAATATGTCATGACTTAATCTAGGACTATGTTTAATCTTTGTCCAATCACCCAATTACTTCAAATGAATGCATATAACACATGGTATTGCTACATTGTTCTTCTACAAGTAACAAGCTTTATTGATTTAATGAGAATTACTGAATTGACAAGGTTCTTAATATGTCATGGGTACTGCCATGCATGAAAATACCCTATATCAGAACTGGCTAGTGCACTAAAATACATGTTATAAAATGGTGTTTGAAATATTGGTTTAACAGCATTTTAAATAGACCATAAATTGTAAAACAACTATAAATTCATCTTCTAGGACTTTTGTCTATATAAAACACATATTGCAGTACAGTATTTGGGGACAACATTGGGGACAGTGTAGCCTAGTGGGTAGAGCGTTGAGCTGGGTTCAAATCCAGTCATGGCCACTGCTGGGTCCTTGAGCAAGACCCTTAACCCTGTCTGCTCCAGGGGCGCTTTACGTTGGCTGACCCTGTGCTCTGACCCCCAACTTCCAGACAAGTTGGGATATGCAAAGAGAAACATTTCATTGTACTTTTTACTTTTTTTTTAAATTTGAATTTGATGAGTTTGGTGAAGATTTATCAATTCATTTTACAAGATTCACCAGTTCACAAGTTTAATGTCAATAATACAATTTAGTATTTTAGTAATTCCCCTCACGTGCACGTCTTTATACTGAGTACAGACACAAGTAGAACCTAAAGATCGAACACAGGATATTTTTACTGTGACGTGATAGTGCTACACACAGAGTCCATGCTGTACCGATGGATGTTTGATTTCTGCATTAATAATTTTATAGTTCCAAATACATTATTGGATCTAAATCATGTGATTAATACCTTGTGTTCCAAACCGAATGTTTCACTTTCATCATGTTTTATCATGAGATCATGCACTAATGCAATAATCAATCATTTAAACGGCAAAATAATGTTACTATTTATTACCATATATACGATATGAGATGCCATTTCCAACAGAAATCATTCATAATGTTTGTCCTACATTACATTTTTGATCTCACTTTTTAATATGATAATGTTCTTTTATCAAAGTACAGACTGACTTTTCAGACTCTAAAATTGTTTGTTCAGTAGCATTATGTCTGGTCATTTACACACACAAAACAAAACGAAAACAAATGACAATGACAATCAAGCATTTATATATAAAACATGCAACATGTGTGTGAAGGAAATTCAGCTAGGATTCATAAATGCAATGAAAATGCAGTATGTTCTTTTTAAATGTCATTTATATGTCATATTTTTATAAATCAAAATCAAATAACATTAACACACAATTAAACACATAAGTAAATTACTCGGTATGTATGTAAGTCTTGTTTAAACAAGTACCTTGCTGTACTGTGGCTTTTTTCATCCTCCTCATTGAGTCGGTGGAAACAGCTGTAATGGTCAGAGTTCCTCCACCTATACGTCCTGATCGTCTTGTACTTTTAACGCATCTACGCTTTATTTACAGGAATATTTCAAACTAAAGAGTAAAAGAGTGTGAGAAAAGAGAGGAGAGAGAGCACGCAGGGTACACGTGAGCCCTAAATCAGCAGCTTCAAAGCACACGTAGGCCATTATTAACGCACAACTGGATGTTTTCAGGTCTTTAAGTATTTCTGGTATCTGTAGTGTAAGAGATGCACTTTTGTTTGAACAGATCAGAACGTCTGGACCAGATCAGTGTTGAGCCCTTGTCAAGTCATGGGTAACATACCGTTGACTGCCTGTGACTAAAGGCTTGGGGATTGATCCAAATATAATGATTGTGTCCAGATATTTCAGCCACAGATTATAAATGTGTATAAAACAGAACCATTTTGTGTCGTTCTCTTTGAAGAGATTTTGCATCTGTTTTGATTTTGTGCACATTGCATCAAAACTGCAGCAATTCAGGCACTGATTTTAGAACAGAACTGATTTTGGAACATAATCAACACCCCAATTCATCTAAACAATTTAGGGCTGTTCTGATTAAAGCTCTAAACAGGTCTTTGTTAGAAAGATGGAGATTTATTTATTTATTGAGCATTTTAACATCATGTTTTAAACTCCGGGTCGTATCCATGACTGGAAACGTTGATTTCAAACGATATGGACAATCAAGGACAATTTGGTCTCTTCAATTTGCCTCACCTGCATGTTTTTGGACTGTGAGAGGAAACCGGAGTAAACCCACGCAGACACTGGGAGAACATGCAAACTAGAAAGATGGAGATCGTCCATTCTGCAGTGAGACAAACAATACACCTGAATACGTGGCTAGTCTGTTGCAGGGTGCGTGCCCGCACACACACGCACACACGCACGCACGCACAATAACACGTGACAATACTTAAAAAAAGAAAAATGTATTTTTAGTTTAGTGTTCTTGCGCCATCTAGTGATCAAATAAAAAAATACAGCTTTCTTTAATCAGGACTCTTGAATAAAGCATTTTTTTTATATAAGGACAATCTGTCTCACTTTCTTCCCTCTTCTTATTGTCTGAAGTTCTACTTAAACGCATCACCTTCAGTTTTATGAACATTAACGCTTAACAAAACGCTTAAAATATCAATTATAATACTGCATTTATCAATTTGGTCAATTGAACTGTGAACTATAGAACTTTACTGTAAAACTATAAAGTGACCAAATGTTCCATGAAAGTTCATAATAGAACTGTAAAGATTTCTCAGTTTTACTGTGATTTTCTTTTTATACTTCAACTTTAAAACGTTTAAAGTTCTGCTATGAACGTTCACGGTACCTTTTCTCCAGATTTGTCAGTAATAAACAGCTTACAGTAAAACAACCAGATACAATTAAGCTAATTTCCTTTAAAAGAATGCCAAAACACATTAACTTTATTTTTAAATTAAGTTTTAATAAATTAATTACTTCAGAACTAAAGCCACAAACATAGACTTTTATATTCTACTTTTATTTAATGAAACTAAAGAGAACTTCTGGAGGGAAATAATAAAGTTGTTGTGGGAGTATTGCATGGTTATGATTTAAAAAATTTATTACACCATTTTATTAGACCACTTTATTCGCTGGTCCACTGAGCCACAACACAAAACTATTACAAAAGTCTCATTGCATTCTGTACAATTGTGTAACCAAAACCAAATGCTGGTTTGCAACAATACCTCGATATGTGTATGTTTGGTGTTTAATACACACTTGTGAAATCACACATTTATAACCTTTAATGACATGTTACTATTAATAATGATGATATTCATCTATGTGAAGATGCTGATCATGTCAATGATTTCTCACAATCATTTTCAACAATCATTTAACAAGGTAGGAAACAAATAAATATCAATATGCAAAATATTTTTAGAACAGGCCCGCGGGCGACTCATGAGGTCCTTTCGGGCGACCCGGAGCCCGCAGGCACCACGTTGGTGACTCCTGGTGTAGGGGGTTCAGCATTAATAACCGTTCAGCCAACAATCTACTGATATTGAACAACATATATCTAATTAGTTTTAGATTCTTTCTCAATCATTTTTAAATTCTTGCCCCCTAATAAATCCCTTCAATTCATTTTTAAAATGTTTGTATCAGCTGAAAAATGCTAATGTATTAACTTTTATTTCATTTATTTTAATTTACTTTTACCCATCAGTCGAAACTCATCAGTAAACTGTATCATCTGGTGAGGACAAAGGCCTCTGTGTTGGTGTGCATGTAAAAACTATAGTCCACTGATCTGCAGCTGTTTTAAAATAAACATCTGGTACAAACTACCAAAACAGTATCCAGGACCAAATTTTTATTTGGTTGGACAGAATAAATCGAATGTGCACCAATTTAGGAGCAACTAAAAACCATTATTGGACAGTTTTAAAAATTGCTCGGCATTATTCAGCTTCTGTAGATTATCCGAAGCCATGTTAAAATGATATTCCATCATTTTAGTTGGTCATAAAATTTTATTAATTTTATTAATAAAAGTTATTATGAATACATTAAGGCAAACTGTTGTCCTTACAAGACAACTTTGTAACAGGATAATGCCAAAACAACCACACACATTTAAATAATTTTAAATATGGTAGTTATACACTTGTAATCATTTTTAAAACTTTCACAAATTTGAGTTTATTTTCGATTGGTTGAAATAAAAAGGCCAAAATCTGACAAACTGATTCTTTTTTCGTTGTGGAAATTTTCGGTAATAACTTGGTTATAATTTGATTATAATTTATAATTCTTTCTAATTATAAAAGTCCTGTAACACATTACTAATAAATATGAATCTGTTGTTTTTGTAAGTTTGTTGATGTTTAAAAAGACATTTTGAAATCAACAGCCTTTATTCTTAAGTTTACTTTTACTTACTGACATTGGTAAGACAATAATATGTAAAGAACGCGTAGACAAGTGTAAAAAAAAACTAACTGTACAGAAATGTTACCCAAACATTGAGTACTTTTTACAGAATTGCACTTCAGGTTCAGTTCATCAGGTTGAATTAATGTTTAAGTTGCAACGAACCGAATCATATTGAGGGTTGTCTAAACATCTGGTAGTTTGGTATCCACGCATCACTTCATATGTACTGTTTGTAGATGGTTTAACAAATTGATATTGTCTGAGACGATGATAGAGAGTTCCCTGAGGAAAAAGAGATACGATATCAGTGTGTGAGCTATTACATTTGTGTTATGTGCATATGTATATGTAGGTCAGTTTATGTCACACAAACCAGTACGATCACCAGGGTCACCACAGTGAAGAACAGGAAACCAATTAAATACAGAAACGGATAGTAGGCACACATTCCATGGTCCACTTTTTGATTTGCATCTGTAGATGATACAGAAAGATTTAGCTTGGTTTGTTAAACCATTTCTTTTTGATTGCAATACAGGTATTAACATTTCTAATACAGTTATGGGTTTCAAAACAAATGTAACCACTCAGCTCTGGGAATCAAACCAGTTACCTTCTTATTACAAGCCTAGTTGTCTAATCTAGTGTTGACAGTGGTAAAATAAAAATGATATTAATTGATTACAGCTTCCATCTAGTGAACCTTTTTAACCATCAACTTTCTCGGATGCAGTTGTTAATATGTTGATCATTTATCACTTTATCATTCCTTCTAAGCTGATTAAACATCTTGGAATTTGGGATCATTTTCAGTTCTTGTAATTGTGGAGTTACAGTGGTGAGGCTCGACCTGCCCCGTTACACTGCCATGCGGACTGTATAGTTCAGGGTGTAAGCCCCGAAGTGTCTACAGTGACAATTGATGTGTTTATTTAGTCTTTGTGAGTAACTTGTTCTTACCTGTTACAAATAACAAAGTGGTCAAGCTGTTGGTATTTTTGTCTTGTTTGTTGAATGAGCACCAGTACACGTTAGAGTCTTGCTTGGTGACATTGAGAAGAGTCAAAGAGAAGTTGTGCAAGTTACGGTTTGTCTCCAGTCGATCTTTGTAGCCATTATATGGAGTGAATGTTAAATCCTTATAGAAGTAGCACACTTTAATCTTGTCAATGCTTTTGTACAGATACACTCCGTCCTGATCAACATCATCAACTCTGCAGTAGATGGTGGCATTTTTTCCAACCTGCACCAGCATCTTTGCACTTGTGTTACCTAACACAATAAATAAAACCAAATGTTGTATTTCCTATATGTCCATTTATGTAATATTTTGAGTCCAAATAGCACAAGACACTCAACAAACAGTAAACGTATCCATGGGGAAAAGCTAAATGAGGTTTGAACAAAAACAGTGTAGCGTGAATAAGTAACTGGTGGTAAAAGTAGCTGGTGTAAGTGATGCAACAGCTGCATAAAAAAAATATTAAATATTTTTCAGAACTATTTAAAAAACCTTCTACCTTCTTAAATAATTGAAAAACAAGAATATCATCGTAGTGTTTGAA
>JAOUQU010372027.1:0-12332 GCA_028566735.1 Ammoglanis amapaensis
TACACATATTTACACATACATGCACACACACACACACACACACACACACACACACACACACACACATATACAGTCAAATGCAATCAATATAAAAAGCAGTCTTTCAATTTGTGTTAAAACAATTGCACAAATGATCACATATCTTTTAAATAAGATTTTTATAATTAGAAATTGAAATAAAATATGTTTCAGAGTTTTTTGTGTGCCATTTTTTTATTTGTTGTGATTTTACCACAATGTTGACATAATTTTGTAAACTATGCAAAACAAAACTTCACAAGCCCTATTTTTGTGTAAATAAAATTTATATTAAAGCAAGGAATAAATAAAAATAATAATACAAAAGCATCTTGTCATTTTAAATCTAGTTTAATAGTTCCAGATCTGCTGGCACTTGCACATCACAATCTGTGACACCTACTTAAAAAATATTTCAGGGCCTGGCAGTGATATCAATACATTATTGAATGAGACAGTGGGGTGGCTAAAGGTTAAAGCAGTGAGTCCCTGCGTCGCCCAAATTTTCTTACCTTGTGGACCGCGAGGGGGAGTACAATGGCCATCCAAACAATGGCATGCATATGGTTGAAAATAAGTATTTACTTTCGGCATATGGAAGTGCTGTGAGGTTTTGTTTATGATCCAACATTTAAAATCATTCTTTGTTCAATATTGATCAGCTAAAATGTACCACAAACTTTTTCACCCAATAATAAAACTGAAGGGTAAATACAGACACGACAGAACCCTCAGTCAGACTCCCCTAGTGTTGACTTGAATTACCTTGCAGTGCATATACAACCTAGACGCTGAACAACAAAAGGAAAATGACCTCATGTGTAACACTGTCATTTCAAAGCAAGAAGTTCCTGGGTTCAATCCCCAGGTAGGGTGCACCGGGTTCTTTATGTGTATAAATCAAAATTCAATTTTATTTGTCATTACACATATACAGTACAATGAAATGTTTCTCTTCACATATCCCAACTTGTCTGGAATTTGGGGTCAGAGCGCAGGGTCAACCAATGTACAGCGCCCCTGGCAGACAGAGTTAAGGGTCTTGCTCAAGGACCCAGCAGTGTATCAGAGCTTGGATTTGAACCCCCAACCTTTGGGTTTCCAGCCCAACGCTCTACCCACTAGGCTACACTGTCCCTGTAGCATGTTCTTCCAGTGAACATTTTCTAACATTCCAAGACCTGATTCATTCCAAGGAGTCCCTGTGTCTTGTTTTGTAGATATCACTACATTGTAATTATTGTCTGGAAGGTCATCTAGATCGGTATTAATATGCTGGATATAAAGGAACAAGACAAATTAAATCTGATTTCAGGAATGTGGCATCAGACACCAACAGGCACTGGTCCCATGGTGGATGATGGATCTATTATAAAATGGACTATAAACATAATACATAATTTATAGATGGTTGATTTACTTTTAGATAAAGTAGGCAGTTGTGCTGATTGCATTATTGACGAAGGCAATTTTAAATGTAAAAACTTCAAATACTTATTAATAAATAAGTAAAATAAAACAATATTCTTCCTCTTTCTAGTTGTAAGATGTTTGCATAAAAAAGGTAACGGAGGGGTTGGCTTCCACCCTGCACTGACCATGGCAGAACCTGCAACCTTTTTTACAGAGCCATGTATACGATCAGAGCCAGACTGCAATTCAAGGTAACGCCATGTATACATTCAAATGAATTAGTGCTGTAAAGCCTTTTTGTTTCATTACTGTTTTAATCAAAACCATTTTAGTAGCTTGCTATTACAGTGGAAGTGCTAGACGAATAATGGTGTATGTTATAAATATACCCGCACGGTAAAAATAAATGCTTTTCTTCACATATCCCTGCTTTAGTTTATTTATTATTTTATCCCTAACGGAAAACTGCAGTGTCGGGCAATTATACTGTGTTTCTGGAACTGATATTCAAGAGCCTCACAGTTATATGTGTGTACTTGTCGGTAGTCTTGGCAATCTTACAGCAATTCAGTTAGCAAACAGTCAATAACTCAATAATTAAAAGGTCCAAGATTTGTGTTCTAAATCAACTACAACAATACTCTGATGGCCGAGTTTGGATAACTCCCAAACTATTCTTTCGATGTGGAGAGTGTTGTGTTGTGTAATGTAGCTTTGACGTTTTTGATAACTGAACGGTAATAATGTAATCTATTGTGGAACGTCTATTTGGTTCCAAAGCTGCAATGCATAATCACATACTAATTGCTGGTATGATGTTTTTATTGTGTAAATCAGACTGTGTTCCAAAAATTTCTGTTGTTGAGCACTGAGGCCAATGCAAGACATTTTGTCATCTCTTGGTTAGCAGCGTTTTGAACCTTTCCCCAAATAAACAAATGGTCACTTTATATGATGTTTCTTGTTTACTATGGATATTATATATTCATATGCTAAATGCTAATTAGTTTTTTCCCCATATTGGAATAGACATTTCATTTATGTTATTTATTAATTTATTTTATATCTAAACAGCAACTAATTTTATTTTTCAGTGCCATCAGTTTCAGTTCCACTGAGGGACCAAAGAAAAAGAAAAAAATCAACCATGAACGTTGTGTAAGTGTGGGACAACAAAATGCTGACCTTTGGTGTGAGTATTCTGTTTTTTCATGAACAACCTTATTGTTACAAGTTCTTACTATATGGTCATGATTCAAAACATAAAGCTGTGTAAAAGTGCCCTTTTTATATAGAACAGAACATTTATTTAATACTAATTATTCATCATTTATACTGTGCAATGAAGAGTAATAAAATGCACAACTTTTGGGAGTTCTAACAGTGTCCTTAATTTCTGTTGACATGCCTTTTGTTGCATTTTTACCCATTTTTTGTTTCTTTGCTCCAATTGAGGAGAGTGAGACTGAAGCATATTTTTTTCATTTATGGTACATGAGATTAGTTCACATACTGATAAATCAACCAAGAGAACCAAACTCTGTTCTGGACTATTTCCTGACCTTTGTGCAGACACCATTAACCAGCCAGTAGAGGTCGTTGTTGTGGAAATTTCCTGTAAAAATGTGGAAAGACAAACACACAAATACATCGAGATACCAAACCACCGGATTTAATTCTTGCAAGAATGATCATAAATTAAAGGTAAAAGCGTTGGAAAAATGCAGATGAAGTCTCTCTTCCGTCTTCAAGTTTTTATACAGTACAACGCACACGCACACCCAGTAAAACACTCCAAATCCAATCCTCGATGATCACACGTACACATATACACTTGTTATTTTTCTAGTTTTTGGTAGACAATCTACCCTCAAAGTTGGCCTTGGGCCCCTGGGGAGAGAACTCCTTATCTAGCTATGCCTAGGATTAAGCGCAGAAATAGACACAAAGGCCTGACACAAAGTTTAGGCCTTAAGAATAACAAACTCAATGAAATACCATTTCAAAGTAACATAAATCATTAAAACATACTTTCTACCAGTAATAAAAAGTATTACATATAATCAATAATAATGTGACTAATACAGTTTCATATATTAGTAGACATTCTTGTTGTAATACATTAAATTTCCTCCACAGTCGTAACTTGTTGGTTATGAGTTAATTTATAAATTGGGCCGATCTGGTTTAAGTTCATTTAGCCTTTTTTTACAAGTGAATTATGTTTTATTGTTTACACAAAAAGGCAATAAGTAGGAGTGTATGGCGTGCATGGACTATCTTAAACAAAAGACCACCTGTAGCCAAAAGTTTCCACACCTACGTACAGATCATTAGATTAGCCAAAACATCTTGCTAACTGTCTTTTAATTTTACAAAGTCTGCTGAATTGCAAAACATTCTAGTTCTAGTTGTAATGTTTTGTTTGTGTGTGATGGTTCTTGCAGTCTGTGAAGATTGTGGGGAGAATTTTCTAAAGGAATGTCCAAGTCATGGTCCTCCAGTTTTTGTGCCCGATACACCAACTGCACTGGGTGTACCAGACCGTGCCGCTCTTACCGTGCCTTCAGGCATTGAAATCATAAGGGACGGCCAGGATATAGATGTGTGCTGCATGGATAAGAACATTCCCAGGGGGGCTTTGTTTGGTCCATATCAAGGCCATCTGATTGATTCGGATGAAAAGCCTTCAGGAAAGTACTTGTGGACGGTATGTTGGATTCTACTGTCTTCTAGTATAACTGTGGGTTGTTATTGGAACTTAGATCACTACTGTCTGTTAATGTATTCAATTATGTACTTGTTTTTTTAGATTGTGGATGAGGACAATAAACATAAAGTTGTTGATGGCAGCGATGAAACTAGAGCCAACTGGATGAGGTAAATTCTCCGCTTCTATGTTGCCATATTGCGTAATATTATGAAGAATCCACTTAACACTCAAGAAACAAACATATTATGTTATAGTGGTTTTTAATTTGTCATTAAACTTTAGTTTGATTTCGACTTTTTGAAAAATTTAAATTGTTAGTTTTGATAAGTTTTTAGAGTGGGTTAATTAGTTATTTGTTATTTTTAATGCTTAGTTTTACTTAGTTTTTATTAGTTTGAGTTGTTTCATTCTTTCTGGTGCAGTATTTAAAAAGGTTCAAGTATTGAATAATAAAATGAAAATACAGTTTAGAACATTTTAAATTATTGATGAACAATCGACTATCCCCACAATTTTATTTAGACAACATGAATTTATGCAGCAGTTTAACACCACAACATGGATTTATTATAATGAATTATGAACTTTACTTACTCTCTACGAACTCTACGAACCTTCTTAATCTGTAGCATTAAGTCACATCATGTGGACATACAAAGTACGCTGCCTGCAGATAACATGATGGTCGATGAAACGTTTTACAGGCTTGGAAATAAATTGGCAAACACAAAAACAAAGGGAATTCTGTTTTCAATTATGATATGTTTTAGTTAGTTTTGGAAAAGATTTTTTTTAATTACAGTTATGATTTTGTTCAGTTTTTCCAATAATAGTTTTAGATTTTTTTTTGTTTGTTTGCTTTAACTATAATAACCCTGGAAACAACAAATTTCTTTTTAGGTTTGTCCGGATGTCTTCTGAGGAAAAAGAGAGGAACTTAAGTGCTTTCCAGCATGGTGAACACATTTACTTTCGCGTATGTCGCAGACTGGCAGTCAGAGAGAGGCTTCGAGTGTGGTACACTGACGAGTACTTGAAGCGTCTACAGAATACAACTCAGGATAACATCACATGCAACCTACAGACGGGTAGGTCTTATATTCTATAGCCTAAGGCGTGTGAAAATGTTGCATACGTGCATTGGTGTTAGCTGGTCGGGCAGCTACATAAATGATTGGCTGGTGTCTCTAGAGGGAAGGATAAGACTAGAGCAAAGGATAGTGATCACTCTATTAGATAGAGGAAAGGAAGGTGTAAGGACACCGGATTGAATAATAAAACAAGACACTTATGAGTGCACTGGGAAGTAGTGCACATTGACATCCATTTAATGAATTAAATGTCCATCGTTTCACTTTAATTTAATTGACCATTTAGAGTGTGCAAGTTGCTATCTATTCAGTACTTGTCAGTGTGCACTGAAGCAGTGTTTAAAGTGTGCAAGTTCACGATTTGAGACAGTAGTGCAGGTCACATGAGTTGCTCATCTGTGGATTTGTGGTACATCGGTCAGAGCTTAAATATATTTACTGATGAGCTCAAATGAAACTGAGAACTATACATACTAAACGTCTGTTGTTACTCATTTTGTTAAGGAAATATGAGTAAATATAGCATAACTGGATTTAAGTTTTTGTTCCTGTCTGTTCCCTTGAATGGTTTGTCTGTTTATCAGTTTAGTGTCTGCATTTCTGTATTGTATTTTTTGTATTACTGTATAACGCATGCATTTCAGCAGTGGTGCATGCTAGCTATGCTGCTAGCATAAACACACCTCATACCAATAAAGCAGGTTATGTTTTTAGACTGTAGTAGGGTGCCAAAGAAAAAAACCTTTACCCCATGAATGTAGTTTCTACATTTCTACACAATTTTATGAGGCAGAAATGTTCACGAATATAAAGATGCACTGCTGTTTCTTAGTTCCTTTCCTTAGTCATGAGTGATTGTTTGGCACATCAGACCAGCAAATAAAATGTATAATCCTTTCTCTGTCGAAAGCTCTTTTCTTATTGAAGAGCAAGATTTCAAAAACTGCAGTAAACGTCACTTTGTGGACATCAGATGAAACAATAACATCTATGCATTCTACAGAGCATCTTAATCATTGACCAGAAGAGATTTATGCAGCTTGAAAGTTCTGAAACATCTTCAAAGAGAAATTGTATGAGTTTTGGTTCGGTCATTAAAAGTCAAAGACATAAAACTGTGATAAAAGATTACCGAGCATATGATCATTTAACTGCCACATGTTTTTCAGTTATAAAACTTTCTGTACATATGCAATTGGGAGTATCTTGCTAGAATGTGCTGATGGGAAAATAGGGCGTCAGTACATTTAGAAGACCTGTTAATTTAAGTCAGCTTTTTATACTTAAATAAAAAGAAATCCAACAAATGTAATCTAAATTAATATTTTCCCATTACGTACTATTGAAAAGTATAAATGTCTATTTATAAACCATATTTAGCTAAAACAATTTAAACAGTTCAAATGTTAAGTTAACAATTTTCAACAATACAAACATCACAAATGGAATGTTCCTGATTCGCAATTGTTAAACTGGTAAGTTAACCGAAATTTATTTTTAGTTAGAGACTAATGTTTTTTAGTTTACATTTTTATTTTGAACTCGTAAATTGAACCCATGGTTTGTTTGTTTTCTTTCTGAAGGCTTAACTCAACACCAAGATGAAGCTAAAAACCCACTGCTGCGCTCAGCACTACATGGAAGAAGAACTCTTATTAAGCATGGAAGCGTTGAGGCTGACAGCCAGCCTCAAGCCAAGAAGAAAAAAATTGATCTTATCTTCAAAGATGTTTTGGAGGCATCACTAGAAACAAGCCAAAGTAAGAACAAGCCAATAAATAGCACTCTGTCGACACCAAGAACACAGCTCATCAATGCCAATAACCATTCAAGTTCATTGCTACACAAGGTAGTGGATGCAACCCTCAGCCAGACGGAGGCTACAATTCCTCTCTTGTCATCTGGACTTGCCTCTGTCAAGGACCTAGAGGGTAGTCTTGAAAGACATGTCAAAGTAGAAGACACACATGAAGAGCCTACAACAATTAATGAAGGCCCATCTACATCTTTTTGTCCAAACTGTGTCAGATTGAAAAGACGAATACGTGAATTGGAGGCAGAGCTTCGTCATTTTAAACAACAAGAGCTGGCCGAGACTGTGTGTTTGCCCCCATCTGAATCCCTGCCAAGTGATGACCTGAAAGGTAGGTTTATATACAACTGGTCATTGAATAAAATTGGGGAACCTTTTGCTTTGCTTGCACATGTATTCTTTTTCATTGTAAATTAAATAGCTTTATTAAATATTTGTTTAAAAAAAACTTCTCATTTGTTTAATTATTGAACCTGTTGTTCATATTTGTTAAAAAAAAGACAATTGAAGCAATTTGTTTTACTGAGCGTGGTATTGTCTTGTGACAGTTACTGTTTAGGTCTGCATTTGTTTTTAACTCTGGGTATAATGCTATGTATTCTCTATGGATGCTCTTAATAATCTTACCTTTTAATTTTGAACCTAATCCACAGGGAAAAAATTGACTTTTACTGTTTGCATTTGCTGCACACTTCTATTTCAATAAATAATGTCTAGCCCTATAATGAATACACAATGTGGTCCAATGTTTTGGAACTTCTTTTCTAATCTTTGATACAGTTTCAGCAATAATATTTGATGATGGAAGTAATAAATCATTTAGGTTAAATATTGTTGCTTTCTTTTGAGCTAACAGTTTAGTGAAGGCCCTGTACCCCTATTCATCATGCAAAGTTTATAAAGACGGGAAGAAAATTTTTTAAACAAAGTACTGTGACCGGCTCTCGCCTTCACTGAACAGCTTTGAAATGAAGCAGAACATTAAATGAAGCTTTATTGACCAACATCAGTGCACTCTTGATTGAATTGACAAAATCAAAATAAATAAATTATTTGTAAATATATAGTAGTGTGTTTTGAGACTAGACCCCATTTGCTAATTTACTAATTTAAAACATTGTGTTGTATTTTACAGGGCTTATATATAACATATAATATTACTAATATATAGCAACAATTATTTTAGAGTAATTCACATTTAATAATGCATTTGAAAGAACATTTTTCCAGCGAACTTTTTGTAGATAGAATATATTTATTCTACTTAAGTTGCACACCTTGCACACACAAAATGACTGCTATGCCAGGAAGTGAAAAAAGTTTTTTTATAAAAAGCAAATAACAGAAACTAATGTATGGTTTTGTCCTTGTTCTATCAAATGTGCACAGGCCAGTTACAGTCGGAGCTCTTATGATTGTCAGATTCTTTCTGACCTTCTTGACAAAGGCCTTCCTGTTTTATTCTTCCAGATTTATGAAGACTGATGTGATCACTGGAACATCCAGTCTTTATGTATTGATATACATTTCACAGTTTAATTATAGTAACTCAAAGCTATGCATTTCAGACTTAGATTGCATTATTAGACTCATCTCACTAACCCCATAACTAAAGCGTAAAACGTCTAAAAACTTTCTGAATGCGCTGTTTGTGCATGTGATACAAATGTAGATTTATAATAAAATTATTTTCTGTTGTTTTTTTGTTTTGTTAGCAGAGCCCATGACTCCCATCCCGATCAGTCTGGAGGAAGATGATCCAGATGTTGACTCTGCAGATGAATCCATTAGTACTGACATAATTCCAGCGACCGATGACTCTTCAAAACTGACCGTCAGCCCAGGCCGTCGAATACGTAGATTCAAACAAGAATGGCTAAAAAAATTCTGGTTCCTGCGTTATTCCCCAACGTTAAATGAAATGTGGTGCCATGTTTGTCGGCAGTATACTGTACAATCTTCAAGAACATCTGCTTTTATTATTGGGTCCAAGCAGTTCAAAATTCACACCATCAAGCTCCATAGCCAAAGCAACCTACACAAGAAATGCCTCCAATTGTATAAGTTACGCATGCACCCTGAGAAGACAGAAGAGATGTGTCGAAATATGATGACGCTGTTCAATGCTGCCTACCATCTTGCAATTGAAGGCCGGCCCTATTCTGATCTTCGACCCTTGGCAGAGCTACTTAAGAAGTGTGAACTTAAAGTAGTTGATCAGTACATGAATGAGAATGATTGTCAAATTCTTATCCATCACATTTCCAAAGCTTTTAAAGATGACTTGGTTGAGAAAATCCGTCTCTCGTCTTTCCTTGGTGTAGTCATGGATGAGCAAAATGATGATTTTTTGACTGACACTGTGGCAGTTTATGTGCAGCTGAACACCACGGAGGGCCAATCAGCTACTGAATTTGTTTCTTTGCAAAGACTTGGTGGAACCAGTGTAGATGGTTATGTTCAAGCAATTGAGCGTTCCTTTAGTGTTCTAGGTTTAAGACTGCAGGACCTGTTAGTTGTTGGCTTGGGTGTAGATGGTTCCAATATCAACTCAAACCTAAGGGCTAACCTTTATGTTGCCATACGCAAGATTATTCCATTTGTATTGTGTCTGCCTATAATGATCCATAATCCCCATTTGAAGATACTAGATGCCATATGTGGGAAAGAACTCTCATGCTTGGATGATTTGGAGAACAACTTAAAGCAGTTGTTGAGCTTCTACAGGTACTCTCCTTGTATGATGACTGAGTTGAGGTCTACAGCGCCCACCCTGTCAGAGGAGACAGAATTTCTCGGGGATATCCGAGCAGTTAGGTGGATAATAGGTGAGCCTAATGTGTTAAATGCTCTCATTAAAGACTATCTTGAAGTGGTGACCCACCTTAAGCGCATCAGCAGTCAGACCCATAGAGCAGATGCGGCAGCCATCGCTCTTTCTCTTTTGCAGTTCCTTATGGATTACCAGTCTATGAAGCTTATTTATTTCCTTCTGGATATCATCACCGTTTTGTCACGTCTTGCTTTCATTTTTCAAGGGGATCATGTAATTGTTTCTCAAGTGGATGCAAAGATTGAGGATACCATTTGTGAGATTGGCCAGCTAGTAGATTCACCAGGAGAGTACTTGAAAGAATTTGAGGATACCTTTCATGAGAGCTTTAATGGGGTCAACCTCAAGAACTTGCGGGTTGCCGATTCAAAATTTCAGTCCATCCGGGAGAAAATCTGCCAAAAAAGTCAGAAAGTGCTTTCTCAGAGCATTGACCAGCACAGCCATTCATTCATTCAGGCCTGTAAGATACTTGATCTTTCCTCTTGGCCATGCAATAGGGATAACCTCCAAACCTTTGGCGAGAAAGAGATCAACCTCATTTTTGACCATTTGGAGACAATCCCCTTTCCAGGTCATAAGCTGTTGCCAGACAAAGGAGATTCACGAGCAAGCTTAATGGGAGAATGGAGGGATCTTAAAACGGATTACTTAAGCACAAATGGACTCAAAGAAGGCATGGGTCATATCAGTAAATACAAGCAACGCTTTCCATTGCTCAACCAAATCTTACAGTTGGTAAGGGTCCTGCCAACATCAACTGTCTGCTGTAGCAAAGGACGAGATTCTCTACAAAAAATCAGAAGAAACAATAACTCCAGACTGACCTTGGAACAGATGAATGACCTGCTCACCTTGGCTATTAATGGGCCACCCATAGCCAACTTTGATGGCAAGCGACCACTAGACAGTTGGTTTGAGGAGAAGTCTGGGAACAGCTACACACTGTCTGCTGAAGTGTTGAGCAGAATGTCCAACACTGAACAAAAACCTGTGCTGCACATTCTAGATGTAAAATCAGAGTTTTCATCTGATATGTAATAGTTTAAAACCTGTGTATTTGCCAATAATTTTAATGAAGCCATTTCAGCAAGATGTGACCTGACCAGAGGCCATTATGTGATTGGCCAATATGACTAAGATTGGTTCTGCTGCTACAATGGCCTGGTCAGCTAATCTTGTTTTATACAATACAAATACCCACTAAATATAGAAAGTCCACACACCACTGCTAAGTTTTTTATATGAAAGTAGTCGGACCAAGTAATATTATTTCAGATTTATTTTCACATTTATGACCTATGAAAAACATATCTATCTATCTATCTATCTATCTATCTATCTATCTATATATCTATCTATATATATAACAGAGTCAGTTTAGTATAACAGAGTTTAAAAATGTAAAGTGTCTGTGTTTAGAATGAAGTAATCGCATTCTATTCACATTCAAAAAAACGCAAGTAAAGCTTCTGATGAACCAATATGACTTTTTTAGACTGTTTCTAATTAACCACACCACACAAAGTATACAAAAGTTAACTCACTAGAAAAGCGTTCCATTGGTTGGTTCTGATTAGGCATTGTGATCCAAATTAATTTATTATGGATTCTATGTCCGATGCCCTTCCTGTGGCTACGTATTTGGGCTTGGGACCAGCTCTACTAATGCACTGGTTGTGCATCCTAGTGGCCACTAGGATGTCCATCTGATCGGTTGCAATACCGAGTTTCAGGAAAATAGAGTTCCGACTCCCCTATGGTGAGAAATTCACCTGGGCACCAGGTAATATTTTAATAGTTTAGTTAGTTTGTTTGATGACCTAAAGAGGGCTGTGCACAGAAGATGCCCTTACAATCAATGAAAGATTTAAAATTCATTTACAAGAAAGAATGGGCAAAAATTCCAACGATATGATAGGATATACATTTAAGAATGTGCATGTTTTTGCAACCTTGTTGTAAAGGTTTGCATTCTGAACTTTAAGGGTTGCAGTGTTCTAAACAATTTATTTTATGTCACATTAAAGGTGAAATAAATCTGAAATGATTTTAGCAGGCATGTGCAGACTTTTAATATTCACTACGTACATCCATGATCACACTATATGGCCAAAAGTATGTGGACACTTGACAATGAGTGTGTTGTAAATATTGGTTGATAAACTAGATGCTAAAAGAGGGGAATGGCTTGTTTAAAAAATTTGTTCCTGCAAAAGTGCCGGAAAGTGCCGGCTTTCTTTTATATAAGCAATGTATTACAACAGCAGTTGAAAAAGGTTAAAACTAGAATAATTTAATAACTAGTGGTGTCCCAATACTTTTGTCCATATTGTTTGTGTAGTTGCGTTAATGCCTTAGCAGGACTTTAGCACTTAAACATATTTTCTTGTAATCTGCAGTTGTGTGGTTTTAATGTTTTAAATAAAACAGATTCTTTAATTATATATA
>JAOUQU010372138.1:0-12332 GCA_028566735.1 Ammoglanis amapaensis
ATATATATACACGCGCACACACACACACACACACACACACACACATACATATATATATACATATATATATACATATATATATACACATACACACAACATACACGCTCGCACACACTCATACACACACACGCGCACGCACACAAGTGGGGCAGATATATGTTCTTTCTTTTGCTTGTATGGCTTGTTTCACAATTAAAATGATTACAATGCCGACAACACAATGGTGGATTAATTTAAGATTACAGGAAACAGTGGTCCCAGGTAACTGTACCCGGTTTCATGGGTGTAGAATGTTCATTATACTTAACATTTGCCTGATGTACTTGTGTAATTTTAATAAATAATAAACATTAGTTATGATTCATGGCAAACACAGTGTCATAGCAAGAAATGTGTCTGGGTCCTGAAGGTCTTTGCTGAACATTTTTAGAATACTAAAACCTTGGGCTCTTAAAACCTCGTTAACCCATCCTAGTCCATCTGGCTGTGCTTGACATATAAATATTTCGAAGTTTTTGTACTGGAATATTTCATGTTTTTGGACTGGAAAACAGGGAGAACATACAAATTCCCCTTTCCCCTCTATGCTTAACTACTGAATATAAATGCAAGTAATATGGTATTTTTTACTGTAGTTATTTCAAAGATAATATGTAAACACTATTATTTTAGGTTTGCTGACTTTTGTCAACTGTGCCTACGTGAAATGGGGGACTCGTGTACAAGACTTTTTCACCTATGCTAAAGTCATTGCTCTGATTGCTGTCATCATTACAGGACTTGTCAAGATCTTCCAGGGTATGGACACCATTCAGTTACTGTACACATTGGAAATGCAATGACTAAAATGTAAATGTGCTTACACTTATTTATTAAAGGTTACACCCAGAATTTTGAGGGGCTGTTTGAGGGCTCAACCCAAGACCCAGGGGATGTGGCTCTGGCACTGTACTCAGCTCTGTTTTCCTACTCTGGCTGGGACACCCTGAACTTCGTCACTGAGGAGATCAAAAACCCCGAGAGGTTAGAAGAACGCAACATATTATGGGTTTTTATTTTCAAGATTGATTAATCAATTAAGCACCCACTTGGGACAGATGCACAAAGTATTAAGACCCCTTATTCATAAAGTAAAATAGTTCCATTAAGTTAATTTTTAAATTATAAAAAAAAAACGAATGACTATCTTTATGAATTATAAAATTACACAGAAACGGAAACCTCCCACTTTGTGACTATCTGTACAATATTTGTTTTCTCTATCAATGATAAAAGTTTTGTATACACCATCACCATGCATTTTGGTAAGATTACACTGACTGAGGACAAGTGCAGGGAGAGACTGAATTGCACCCTTGAAGCAGAGAGAATTATGTGTCTTGCTTAAAGACTCAACTGTGTCTGCACTGCAAAACTAGAACTTTTTTATTGAGAGCCCACAGCTGTGCCTACTATGCTATCACTATTAGTATGGTGATTCTAATAAACAGACCAATAGGTGAACATTGTTTTATTAGGACTGCATGAATTAAACTGTCTAGATTTCCAGAGAGCAATTTGCAGACTAGAGCACATATTTTAAACAACTGCTAGTATGAAACTACTCTTAGGAAGTGCATATAGAAAGCAAAAAGTCTTTCTGCATATTGTTTTCCAGAGCATGACAAAAAAGCTAAAGGGGACAGAAAAAACACAGTATTGAATACAAAAGGGCCTAGTGGGTTAGATATTTGCCGTTGCAGTATGTACATTAATGAACAATACCAGTATGGACATGAAACATGGTGCCCCGGTTAATAGTCTGCATGTCTGATTAACTAAGCTGACAAAGCATCAGTTGTGTGCAGATCAGATGCTTTTAATGAAGTTTAGGTTAATCATCATATGAGAGTTGTTGCATCATATCCATACAACCATTAACTGCCTATCCAATAGTATCATTTAATTTCTAGTCAGATCAGATCAGTTTTCTTGGTGTAGAAAAGGAATGGTTGCAATTGGTTAGTGATTAATTCCACTGGCAACACTTGATTATGCATTTAATCATACTACTATTATTGATTTGTAAATGTATTCTTATTTTAATTACCACAGGTAAAACCTAAAACCTAGAACCCTTCTTTTATTAGATTATTTTGCTCAAGAATGGTCCTGTAACCATATTTTTAAGGGTTGTACTTTTAAATTCACTTCAAAGTTACACTTTAAAAAACTGGTGTGTTTGTTCAGACTTTGGCGGTCCAGGGCCCACGTAGTGGACAAACCCTGTTACTAGCCAGTCAATATTCCAGTTAACATAAGCAATACAGCTTATACCAGGAGTGGGCAAGCTTTTTAGCCACACTGGTTTGTTTATTTGGCAGGTGAGACCAGTAACAGATTGTGTCATAAGACTTGAATGCAGAAATGCTTGGTATTTGGACACCTAGGGAAAATCCAATGCACGAATTACAACTATGTGACTGTCCTGATCTGCTTAGCTTCAAATCACTCCTTAAAACTCATTTGTTTAAAATAGATTCTTAACTTGTAATTGCTTGTCATTCTTAATGAATGTTATATTGTTTGACTGTTAAAGCATCATTAAGGCTGCAGAAAAGTGCTACATAAATAAAATGTATTAGTGAATTAACATAATATATTAAAATGAATGAAAACTTTAGGTGATGATTTTCTAAAAACTCAAAAGTCAGAATAAACACCGTAATGAGTTTGTCTGATGCTTTTGATTATTGCAACTGTTTTTAAAACAAGACATATATAACATTCAAAAGCAATTTATATATTCTTATATTTACATGAAGGTTAACAGAAAAGAAGCAGTACAAGCAGTAAGAATGCCAACCCTGAGTATCACTGCCATACTACTAACATGAGTTGAGGTTAATGCTAACCAAGTCAAAGGTATTAACATATGTTCTTGTCCCGTTGGGCAAATGTGTGTAATACAGGAACCTGCCAATGGCTATTGCCATATCTATGCCCATCGTTACAGTGATCTACATCTTGACCAACGTGGCCTACTATACAATTCTGCCTATCCCAGCAATCTTGAACAGTGATGCAGTGGCTGTGGTGAGTGTCCCTACTAGTCATTGTTGCAGTCATCTATACTTTTGGAAAACATAATTATGTTGCCAACTTGTTTTGTTTTCATATTTCAAGACATTTGCTGATCAGGTATTTGGGATGTTTAACTGGACAATCCCACTTGCTGTTGCCCTCTCTTGCTTTGGTGGACTAAATGCATCTATTCTTGCTGCCTCAAGGTAAGCGACAAGCTGCTCTGGTAGTTATGTATATATGCACTTACCATCATCTTTATGTGTCTGATGTTTCATGTGCATTTCATTATCCAGGCTGTTCTTCGTGGGCTCCAGGGAGGGCCACCTTCCCGACTACCTGTGCATGATTCATGTTAACCGCTTCACTCCCATTCCTGCCCTGCTCTTCAACGTCAGTCACGTTTAAACTCCACTGCTATAGTCTGTATGAGTGTATTAATAAACACACAGGTCATATCCAAATGTTAAGCTTTCACAATCAAGGAGTCATTAGACATTGTGCTTTATTAGATGATTAGACATTAACAATATCTGCAGTAAAATTACAGCAGATACAGTACAGTTTTACATTTTGTTAGCCGGTAAACTGATTATTTGCCCATGAACTGTGTCATGTACCACAGTGGTGGATCCAGAGCTCATTCAGGAAACATGGAACACAATTTCCTCAGTAAAGACTGCTGATCTATCTTTTGGTAACATATGGTAGTGGAAAGAATTCATAAAACCAGAAAGTGCATGTATACAGGAAGAAAATACAAAAATGTACACCAGCATATCTCAGCCATATTTCTGAATGACAGAGTTTAATTCTTGCATATAAAGAAGGCTTGACATTTGGATTTTTTTATATAAAGAATATATGAATGTGTTTGTGTTAAAATCTAACCACCGTCTGGTTTTACCATCAGATACTGGTCTTCCTTGTACAGTTTCACGTGTATTGCTATATTTACAGTCAGGGCCGGTTTTGGCGTACCATATTAGGGTGGGCTGGTAGAAATAATAGTTGGGCAATTTGGGCTGAATAAATATTTAATATGAATAAGTCTAATGATTGTAAAATTATGATTGGGTGGGCAAGCGCACATTTGGGTGGGCCTGCCCATTGCTAGGACCGGCCCTGTTTACAGTAACTACACCACTCTACACCACCACTATACTGACATTTTAGAAATAGTTTATTGTTGTTTTGGCAGGGTGCCATGGCACTAGTGTATCTGTGTGTGGAGGACATTTTCAAACTGATTAATTACTACAGCTTCAGCTACTGGTTCTTTGTGGGTTTGTCAATCCTGGGACAGCTGTACCTGAGATGGAAACAGCCAGACAGACCACGGCCTCTAAAGGTATTAAACAATGGAGATTATTGTCTGTTTTCTTAATACAATATATAATTCTGTTGAATGAGACATTTTGTTTGAAGTAGGTAGCTTATTTTTTGCTGGTGCTTACCCAATTCCATCATTCACTATAAAATAAAAGTACAAAATATTTTAAATGTGAATCAAAAACTATACAATGTTGTTCATAACCTTTTAGGTTGTGTAAGCTTGTGTGTGTGGTGATGGTTTCAAGCCTCAAAAGCTAAATTATTCAGTTCAATTCAATTTTGTATTATTATTTTTTATTAATTACGACTGAACATCATTCATTCATAAACATACATAATTAAAAACAAGAAGTTTAATGTCAAACATACTCTAATAATTTTGGCTGTGAGAGGTCATTACAATACCGAGGCACATAAGTAACTGTCCAGTATGATTCAAAGATATAATGATAATCAATTTAATGCTCTGATTATTTACCTGAAATGTTGTTTATGCATTTTTGTAATTCTTTTCTTTTATTATATAGCTCAGTCTTATCTTCCCAATCATCTTTTGTCTCTGCACCATCTTCCTTGTGGTGGTCCCACTCTACAGTGACACTATCAACTCCTTAATTGGGATTGGGATTGCCCTATCAGGCGTCCCTGTCTACTTTCTGTGCTGTTATACCCCAGTTTCCAGAAGACCACTGTGGCTTCGCAAATTTATAGGTAGGAAAAAAATTTTAAGACATGCTTTGGTAAGATTTTATTCTGTTTATTTTGTGTACATAAAAGTATCATTTTTATTTTTCAGCATCGTCTGGCTTGCTTATTCAGAAGGTTTGTTACTGCGTACTTACTGAGATGGACATTAGTGAAGAGAAAAATGAGTAAGAATTGCGCTTGCAACTTGGAATATCCAAACCCCTTCAACTTGAAAGATATTAAGGTGATGCTTATAGAATTTTAATGAAATATATTACTAGACGTCTCAGTAAACTGAGATTTACAAAATGTGAATATTCAATACATATAATCAGATTTAATATGTGCATCTGCCCCAGATCCTTAAGTTTCACCATAGTTTAAAAACTCATTGAACACAAATCTAAAAAAAGTTTATAACACATCATTGATGAGGCAAATTAAGGGCTGTTTACAACTTGGTCATGCTACTCTGAAGTTTATAAAAAAATTTGTTCATTTGCGGCATTATTAAACTATCACAATAGCATATCTAACAACAGCCAACAAGGTAAAAAAATTATTTATAGTCACACAGATTTTTAAAATTACTATTTAAACATATGCAGTTTATTTCTTACTGCTGAAATCATGTTTGTTTATTTTATAATAGAAAGGTCTCATTGTACAATGTTTAATACCCAAGAATGATCACTGTCTAAATTATATGGATTGAAAAATCGAATCATTCCGACCAAATATGCACAAATTAAGGAATCTTACTTTTAGAATTATGCTTATCATGCACAAGGAGTGGAATGGTGACAGTGTTTAGCACTATCGCCTCACAGCAAGAAGTCCCAGGTTCGATTTCCGGGTAGATTGAGAGCTTTTTGTGCAGAGTTTGCATGTTTTTCCTATGTCTGTGTGGGTATCCTTCCACAGTCCAAAAACATGCTGCTAATGCCAATTGAAGATACAAAATTGGCCATAACTGTGTTTAATGTGACTCCTGTAATGAATGTTACTTAAAAAAGTAACATGAACACCAAATAACACCAAAACATCTAGAACACCAAATGTTTTACAATGCCCCACATTAGTACTGGCAACACTAACATTTTAAACAATTGTGTGGAACAAGAGAGTTTATATATTTCTATTTTCTGTAGAATGTTTTATGTGCTTTTACTGCCAACAACAACCACCAGGGATTTTATAATTGAGTGACTCAATTGTGTGACTATGGCTTGCCTTAATATACAGAATATTTTGATATCAAATAAGAATATCAGATGTCCCCAAAGCGAAACAAAGCAAAAGCAATCCCTTCTACATTTAAAGATTATTTTGAATAGCAGTTTAGATTTTATGTAGATCGAAATAGACTCCCCTTAGAAATAAACATTCAATATTTAACCCATTATATTGTCTTTACGTTTAAATGATTATTACTCAGTATTATTACTGAGTGGGGAAGGAACAAAATGTTATACTATTTATTACAAGTGCACTGGTGCAGTCATCCCTGCAGTCTAATCCTGCAGTGGTTCTGTAAGTTTTAGTGGGAATGTTGCTGGCCACTGAACAAAGATCCAGTTTCCTTGATTTTTTGAGCACAAACAGTTTTCCTATAGGTGACGAATACAGAACCTCTGTCAAAAGAGATGTACTCGTCAGCTCAGTACAGTAATACACAAATATTGTGCAAGTGAGAAAGCACAAAAGCAGAGCCAATGTCAATCCAGGTTTTACCAATCATTATCACACAGTAACTTGCAAGCTGTTCACTTCTCAGTGGGTGACTATCAGACGAGTTCATCTTTATTTTCATAGGTCATCTCAATTAGTAACAGCATGCTGTTGCTCAGATAATGAAACTAGCCAGAACTTCTTTCAAACTAGCTGTGTGTGTAACGTGGTACGTAAAGATGTGTTATGTAACCAGAAGGGACCTACCCGACCACCATGTATATCTGCTACTCTACCTTTTTATAAACTCATGTACAACATTGAACAAATGTATAAACCATTCTGATTTAGCATCCTATGCGTATTTTTGTATTTTCAGGTGGTGTAGACCCACACTGACCCAAACTAAACTAAAATGCTTTTTTAAAAATTAATCACTGGTACTGAAGATATTGTAGTGGGTACTGATTGTTTCAGTAACGCACAGCCTCAAAAACTGCATTGTGGGGATTATTAGTTCAAATAATATTTTACAATTTTAGAACCAATAAATGTAATTTGTAGAAGTTTTAGTTCTGCTACAAGATGGGACAAACAATAACTGAGGTGTAGAATATTTAATAATACATGAGAATATGAGCACTGTCAATGAAAAAATATGGTCTGTTCTATACGAAAGATGTATTTATGTAATATAATAAAAAATATATCTATTAAAATGCTTTCAGATTTTACTTATGTATTAGTCAACAGGCGACAATCAGGACTGGACTTATTTAATTACAACGCATTTAATAACAATTACACAGTATGAGCACTTGTTTCCTCCCTGTGTTACTTAAATAGTCCTGTAATAAATATATACAAACTTGTCTAAAAACTATTTAACATGGTGGTTAATTTTTAGCCAATTGTGTCTTCCCATGGTCTCTTCTTCCCACCCTTTTGCTGCTGTGCCTGTTTAGGGTTGGTGGATTTTCCTGTTGTCATAGATGCTGCTGACTGCTGCAGGGGATTGTGGGTAAAGGTCTGCCTTAATGGACCTAAAGCAGATATTAACAGTTAATTTGATAAAATGTATTGTGAGTTTACTGAAAATTTGCAGATCTGCTAAAAAAAACAATACATACAGCAATGTTACCTAGTTAATTCGGCAATATAGAAAGAAACGACAAATTATATGATCAGCAAAACTAATTCTACAAACAGTTATTCCCAAATACCAAATGCTCTTGCTCAAAACACTGTCCACAAAAAGCAGATGTCTGCCTGAGGAGGAAAAATTTGGGCATGTCACCGCCTGCTAAGCATGGTGATAATACTAGGCTTTCCTGGTTATTTGAACTTGTGCATTGCAGTAAGTCATAAAAATGATCATCAGCCAATAGGGTAAATATTCACACATTACAACAGATCTGATATGTGATTAAAATGACTTTTGATAAAACACCAAGATTTGCTGAATTTACGCTAAATTTGACTTCAGGAATGGTCCATCTGCCCCAATCATCAACTCAATCAAATAAATAACACAGAGACTGCAATAAGTCATCAAAGTATGTACAGATAGAAATATTAGCTTGTACAAATTGGCCTTACCTTTAGCTGCAATGTCAAGATGTTGATTAATCCTCCTCTCCCGCTCCTGTAGCTGGTGTGCCAGCTGGGCATTCTTCCAACCTGTGATACACAAGTGAATTAATATGCTTGTCAGTGCATATCATCTTATGAGAACATTAGAATAAACCAGACCAACAGAAACCAAAAAGCAATTATGTAGGTTCATATAATAATAATGATATATAAAATAAGATGGCTGAGCTTCCATATATTGCAAAGCCTGAAATTATTCATACCCCTGGCAAATTATGAAATTTTATTTAACTAGGATTTTTTAATTTTGACCAGAAATGACAGGCATCTTTCAGAAGATAAGAAGATGGAGTTCACGAGACATCATTGTCAGCTTTTATTTAAATGCACAAAAATGTGATACAAAAGTGCAAAAAAAGTGCAATTTGCAAACTTTCAGTCTATAGGAAAATCCTAAGTTCTATACAATTTCAAACTGTTTAAGCTCTTCTAAAGCATCCTACTTTAAACATTTACTTTGATTCATTGGAAGCGGTTATTTCAATAAACTCAACAGGTGAAGCAGCTCTCTGCATTTGGTTTGTGGACAGTCATGGCTAAGACAAAGGTGCTCACTAAGAAACTTGCTGTGCATTAAGACTGCTCATAAGTCAGGAAAATGCTACAAGGTCATATCTAAATAATTTTTTTAACGTAGTGTCAAGTATTGTATTTTAAAATAGTGTAAAGTATTTTTCAAAAATACAAGCGGTTTAAAACTGGAAAATGTCAGAAGACATTATCTGAAGACAAAAGTCATCACTGTGCTGGCCTGGAGGATAGTAAGAGAGGATCACCACCAAAGCCATCCTGGTGAATCTGGGCTCTGCTGGTCACAGTTCTTAAGTCAGACAGTTACTATACATTGTTGGGTTCTATAACTGCAGAACAAGAAGGACGCCACTTCTCCAAAAATAAAGAAGGCACATACAAGTCTGTATGCCCTTTGCAAATGCTCATATGGACAAAGACTTCTAGCCTTCTGTTTGATGGTCAGATGAAACAAAGATGAATGGTTACAATTATGCTTCATTTTGCATAAAGAAGAAAATGCCTTGAACCCTAAAAACACAATCCTCACTGTTAAATCTGGTGGTTGGAACCTCATGATTTGGGGTGTTTTGCGATGGCTCAAAGCTTCCTTCTCTTTCTCAAAAATGCAAGAATCAACAGCTGTCATGCACAACCCACCTATCCCAGGATTTATTACGTGCCAGACTAGTAGCATTTCCACATACACTTAAAATACAAAAAATTAATTTAACCTAGTTTAAGTAGATAACATTTCAAATTTTCAAAAGCCAGAGTGACACACATATTACAAATAAGCAAAAGTAAACCCTAAAATTTCACTTTCAAAGCAAAGACATAGGCACATATGCTACGACATGTGGAAATCCAATAAATAAATCTTAATATCTACACCAAGAAAATGCACCAAGATGAACATATTTAAGTTGGAGTTTTCAGACAATTATATACTCTCATAGGTCTAAAAGGAGCTACATATGTGTTTATTCTCTTTTAATTAGAGAATTGCTTTGTTGTGAGAAAAAAAACATTAAAACACAGCTCTCATTTAAAAAGCATGCAGGTTCAAACCGTTTTGTGCCAGTCACTACTCATCTATACAGAAACAGGAATTATGTAGAAGAATACAATTTACCAACTTTGAAAAATCTGTCAAAGTGCAACCCCATACCTTTTCTGACACTTTCGATAAATCCTTCATTGGGAGGCAGGGCTGAGGGCGCATGAGTAATGCGCTGTGGTATATTAAGCTTACTCCTCACTGTTGGATGCCTCAAAAGGGCAACCTGACCCAGCGAGAAGAGGTTTGAGGTCATCCAGTATGTAAAGATTGCCTAAGAAATAAACACACTTTAGGTATAAACACAACAGTCAAAATATGATGGATCATAATGTATTTATTAGCATAAAAAAAGACACAAACCGTGGGAAAATTAATAGTCAATGGTAAAATAACAAATGGCATGATTCTGAAAACGGTCTTCATAGCTTTTAGATTAGGGTTGTCAACTCCAGACTCTGCTCCCAACTAAAATATGTAAATGTGTAATAGAAAAAAAAGTTAAACATATTAAACACATATGTTCTGCTTGATAATATTTGAAGAGCAAAAGATTAGAACACCTCCAAGATGGCAAACATAGTTCCAGTGACCGCAAGTGGAAGAATGAAGTATGGATCTGCTGCTGTTAAATCTGTAAACCACCACACTCCACCAGTCTGCATACTGGGCACGGGTGCATAAGCCATTTTACGCAGAGCAACAAAGAACGAGATAAAAATTGGTGCCTAAAAAGAAAAAAAATATTCAGTGGCAGCCAAAATTTTGACAGGTTTAACAGTCTGTTTCATTAAAGATTCATGTGCGCCATCTACCATTGTAAAGTTGTAAATACACATTACAGTATTTATACTAAGTTTTTCAATGTCTTTCAGTACAACAATGCCCAAAAACATACCTTCACATCATCAAAATGATCAGCATTTTAAAATGTTTCCAGCTAGAGCCCATAAATGAATGCACTTGAAAAATTATGCAGTGACCAGAAGAGAGCTGTGACCCCTCAATGAAACAGATTTGGAGCACTTTTACAGAAAAGAAAAGCTAGGCAATATGGACTAAAAAAATCTCCTGGTATGTTTTAGCTGAATGGTGATATACGATACATTATCATACAAGTTGAGAAAGTTAATGTAAAAGTGTTTATGAATCTCTTCACCAGGGCCAAAAACCTTGTGACATAAGCAGGAAATAATCTGTAAGGTAGGCTGCCCGATTTCATTTTTTAGCCGTCCTACCGGTTCTTTGAAGGATGTATACCCTAAATTGGGATGCACTACATGTTAGCACTAGTTTTTAGGATTTGTGCTGTGACATAATCAAATACGCTGTCTGTATGTTGCCAACAAATATATGTGTGTGTGTGTGTGTGTGTATATATATATATATATATATATATATATATATATAAACAAATTAGTTTTAATACAATATGTTTTGTTATTTTATTTTTAATTGTTAAATTATTTTTATAGTTGTATTAATTTTTAGGGCATGCAATTACTTTTCTGACATCATTTGGTGTACCACATACCACAGTTTGAGAACTACGGATTTAACTTACATACTGTGTCTGTAATAAATCTGCCACCAATGTGTGCATGACGCACGCACGCACGCACGCACAGAGAGAGAGAGAGAGAGAGAGAGAGAGAGAGAGAGAGAGAGAGATTTGAGCAGAAGAGCAGCCACGCATAGCAAAGACAAACAGAAAAAAGTCTTAAACTTGAAGTGCAATATTAAAATCTTCCAATATCAATATAAATAATAATTTACTGTAGCAATTTACCGCTCATCCATACAAGAAAGTGTGGACTCAACATCAATTGGTGGGTGAATAGGCTCCGATAAAAATAAAAAAACACAAGTGCTTCAATAAAATCAGTTTTAAAAGATTAAAAATTCATCACCAACTGTTAATAACATTTAAAACCTACAATCTTTCATTACAAAAGAACAAATGAAACTGTGTCTCTGAGTCAGCAGTTCCCAGTTACTACAGTTGCTCAAAATGATGAGTATAATTTCTTATTTATTTTTAATTATATTATTATATTACTTATTATTATATTATTTTCATAATTTTACAGTCCTTGCTTCAGATAAATTAATAAAAATCATGTAAAGAATTACACTTAAGGACATTTTCCAGGCTAAAATTGCAGTGTCAGTGAGTAACTTACAGTGAGTGCTTTAAAGGTTTTCAACTCTGCTGTTCTGAGAGCAGCGACTTTTTTTTAAATTCCTAAACATACCGTGTTTCCCCGAATATAAGGCAGCGTCTTACTTTCTTTTTATCCCCAAAAGCCCCACTATGTCTTATTTTCGGGGTATGTCTTATATTGGAAAAAAA
>JAOUQU010372246.1:0-12331 GCA_028566735.1 Ammoglanis amapaensis
GGGCTTCCGCTGCATCCCAAACAAACGAGTCAGGAAACAACATCTGACGTGTCCGTCAGCGCGGTCTGACACACAGACAGCTCCTGTCTGTCCTCTCAATGAGCTGTCTGCTGTCCAAACACTGACTCGCCGGTCTCCAATTAAGTGAGAGTCAGACACGCGAGCGCCGGCTTCCTTCAATACGCCGTATTTGTTCTGCATCTTTTGTCTCCGTCCTTTTCATCACGCAGTAATAGAGCGAGTAAACGCGCGAGGCAGCTGCAGCTGAAATCCGGACGCTCAAACGCGGCCTGGCGTCTACGGAGCCGAAATCAGGGCCCACGCCGTCCGCGCCGCCCGCGATCACGTTTCATACGGCCAGGAAACGTGGCATCACGACTTCAGGTCACTGAAGCAACCATGTCACCTGACGTTTCCTTGTTACCACGGCAACGGCAGCACACATTGAAATAAGCTCTGTTGGAGATTTGTATTGTTTATTGTTGGACTATTGTGAGTCCGTGTGCTGTCGGGATGTGTGTGTGTGTGTGTGTGTGTACATAAATCCAGTCCTGTATTTCAGACCTGTAACACATTCTAAGCTAATAAATCATAAATAATGCTGTTAGATGAAACACGACTGACATCATGAGGTCTCTGATAAGTCGAGATTAGAGACGTAAAATAAGAATCCAGTCGCTTGGAATCACAAATTAAAATGTTTAGAGAAATAAAAAATCATCACAAATTGTTTATTGGACTCATTTGTTACTAAAGTGGAACAATAAAGAGACTCGGACGTGGAGTGTTTTCAGTAGGTTGTGTCATCATTATCTATCTGTCTGTCTGTCTGTCTGTCTGTCTGTCCATCTATCTAAATCTGTCTGTCTGCTTCTATCTATCTATCTGTATGTCTGTCTATCTGTCCGTCTGTCTGTCTGTCTGTCTGTCTATCTATCTATCTGTATGTATGTCTGTCTTTCCGTCTGTTTGTCCATCCGTCCATCTTTCTAAATTTGTCTGTCTGCTTCTATCTATCTATCTGTCTATCAATCTATCTGTCTGTCTATTTGTCTGTCTATCTGTCTATATATCTGTCTGTCTGTCTGTCTTTATATTTGTCTGTCTGTCTGTCTAACTATCTATCTATCTGTCTGTTCGTATCTCTGTCTCTCTGTCCTCTGTCTCTAACTCACACACACACACACACTGGATGAATACACTAAACACGAGCAGTAGAGCGACGCGCACACAACTATCTTTAACACACAAACACACACACATACACACACACAAACATACACAAACATACACACATACACACACACACACACACACACACACACACACACACACATACACACACATATACACACACATACACACACAGAACTATGTCAGTATTTCCAATTAACTCGATCGCATGTCTTTGGAATGTGTGAGGAAACCAGAGTGCATGGGGGAAATCCACGCAGACAAGCGGAGAACATGCATGACTTCTTGCTTCTAGGGGGCGGTAGTGAGGTGCCTCGCTCAAGGGCACTTCAGTCGTTAGCCGCCGATCGCCGGGATCAATCCGGCGACCTTCTGATTGGAAGCCCGGGAGGACACGCCCACTAGATCATTTAATAATAATGACATTCATTAGTAAACATGTTAGTAAACAAAAGTAAACAGATGGAGACACCAGACGTCCACACGTGCGACATGTCGTAGTCCACAGTGTGACCAGATTGCACGTGCAGCCTCATTCTACCTCATCCGGGACACTAAACCTCTTACAAACCTGAAAAAGTACCTCCCTCCCCTCCCCCTCCTCCCTGACAGACCCTCTTACTCCCGGCTCCTGGGTGCAGGAGGAGGAGGAGGCAGGTCAGATTTCTCGCTCCACTGGTGGTCCTCGAACCCGAGCGCACCGTTAAGTGCCCCCCCGGCTTCTCCTGGTTCCTCGAGCGCCGAGTCTCAGGAGCTCCTTTTAAACCAGAGCTGCTCGACTGAGCCACTTTTAGTGATTTTAAAAGCAAAATCGGGGTCCCGGGTTCGAGAAAAACAGGATGCTCGGTCGCTCATGCATGCCGAGCGATGTGAAGAAGTTTGTGCCCCCCCCCAGATTTCCTCTTCCTGTTTGCATATCTACGACAGTAAATAGTTTCATATCCTCATACGAACGAAGAAATGTGATGACAAGAGGAGGAACTTTTAACCTTTAACAAAAATTAATCTTTACTTTCCTATCATAACGGAAATGCATTACGCAACATTATTTTCCTAGATTTGTGTGTATGTGTGTGTGTGTGCGCGCGCGCGCGCGTGTGAGTGTGTTTGTGCATCCTCCTCTCTTCACCCACTGAATCAGACCCCATCATGACCCCAAACACAAAAGGGTTTCACCTTTTTATCTTAATAAAACTTCAGGATATTATGAGGTTTATGGGAGGCAGGTTGCTGGGGTCGATGGTGATGTCATAACATCACTGGTTTAGGGGTGATTGTGATGTCATCATGTCGGTTAATTACTGGTTTGGGGGTTTATGTGATATCACGTGTTTGTGGTCTGTAGATCTGAAATACCACCGAGGTTCCAGGCAGGTGGAGGAGAACATTCTGACAACACACACACACACACACACACACACACACACACACACACACACACACACTCACTCACTCACTCACAGAGAGAGACACACAACACAAGCACACACATTTAAAGAAAGAGAGACACTCAAACACACAACCCATACACACACAGATACACACACACTCTCGCAGACACACAAACACACACAGATAGAGACACCCAACAATAACACACACACTTCAAGAGAGAGAGAGACATTTAAACACACTATTAGTTCACTAATTTACTTATTATAACCTAAAATGTTGTAGTTGGATTCGAACTCGGTTCCTTCAGCTGTTTCCTTCTCAATATAAAAACATTTACTGAACCTCAAACTCTCAAAAAACCTCAAACATTTTCCTCGAGTGCGGTGGAACCTCAACACACCAACTGGAAAGCAGAATATGTCTCCCCCTGCAGGACACATCTATAAAGACGCTACACCCTCACTTCCACAGCTCTCTCTCTCTCTCTCTCTCTCTCTCTCTCTCTCTCTCTCTCTCTCTCTCTCTCTCTCTCTCTCTCTCTCTCTCTCGAGGTTGGGTGAGATAAAGGCTGAGGCTCTGAATCAACACGAACACAGGGAGAACATGCAAACTCCACACAAAAGGCCAAATCTAATTTAACTGAATAAAAGTGTTGATTCGACTTTTTTAAAAAGTGTTTTGCGACTGAGATCAAAAGGTCACCAGTTCAAGTCCCACTACCACCAAGTTACCACTGTTCGGGCCCCTGAGAGAGGCTCTTAGCCCTTGATTGCTGAAAAGAATAGTGTTCCAATGTAATGAAAAAATGATATAGTTGTTCAGTTGTTATAAAAATATTTAATAAATGTATAACAATCATGTGCATCAAGAATGTGTTTATATATATCCATAAATATCAAAATCCATATATATATATATATATAATATTATACATGTATGTGCATATATATGTGTATATACATACATATATCATAAATATAGTGTCTGATCTATGGATGATTAATCGAATGAATTATAATATAATTTATTTATGATGCATTCTCAATAACATCTGGTTAATAAAGTGTTAATAATAATATAACCTTAATAAAAGAATAATAATATAAGGTTACTGAACGTTATCATGTATAAAATCAGAGCTAAGTATAATAGATATTACTCCCAGACAATGTCCTTAGTCACTATGTAGTGCCCCTATGTAGTGTCTCTGAATAATGTCCATAAATAGTGTTTCTTCTTAGGCAGTGTTGCTAGGATACTGCCCCCAGATAGTGTCCCTATGTAGTGTCTCTAGAATGTGCCACTAGGAAGTAAACACAAATGTACTTCATGACAGAAACGTGAGTGAATGATAAACATATAAATCGCTTTATGAGGAGTTACGTGTTGAAACGTTGTGAGAAATGAACGTTCATGTCTCACAGCTGCTTTTCGAGCTGTTTTATTAACGTTTCCATCATTTATTGATGAGTGGAGTGGAGGGGGCTGGACCCCGATACTGCAGCGTGGAGCATATGGTAGGTAGCTCCCAGCTCCGGGGCAGATCCGGTGTCCGTCCTGAATACGGGTGATGGACGTCTCTGATGAATTACTTACGCCGGTGACCGATGCGGCGCGACATGTGATTTCAGATGAGATACGAGGAGACAAAATGACTTCATATTAACAGGAGTTTTAAGTTCTAAGTCTCCATCTATCCATGATCGAATATTACCAGCGCTTAATCCTGTTCAGGGTCACGATGAGACCAACACTGAGCGAATACACTAAACACCTGAACAGGTAGCCAGTCTGTTGTAGTCTACAGAGACACCCCCCCCCCTCCCCCCAACACACACACACAAACTCTCAGGACAATTTCGGTATCTCCAGTTCTTCTTCAACTTAATCTCACTGCATGTCTTTGGACTGTGCACCCCCCTAATGAAACCTGCACCGGCACGGGGAGAACATGCAAACTTCACACGGAATGAGCCCGGATCCCAGGACCTCCTTACCGTGACGCGACCGTGTTACATGCTCAGCCAAAAGTAAAAGACTTTTTACGGCCAATGCAACTTAGTGTGCACGCTTGTAGTTAAAGTCGTCTCTCTTTGTATATGGTGCCACCTTCGATGTCTGTGGTAACAACTGATCTTAAATGATTTAGCGTGAATCGTAACATCCCTATTATCAACAAATAAATCAAATTAAATAACAAATACTAAATAAATAGTTAGAGAAACAGCAGCTAAACATTCACATTTATTAAATCACTGTAATGAGAACCACAAACTCAGAAGTCGTCTGTTAAACTAATACATATTTATTCTATAATAATAATAATTATTATTATTATTATTGAACTGAGGATTCACTGAGGCTGCCTGCTTTGCAGAAGGTCCCAAACTGGACTGGATTTAACTATGCGAGCTCGAACCAGATTCATTCGATCCCGCACGTTGTCCACATGAGGTTTACTGGTGACCTGTAACATAAACCGAAACACTGACCGCTAATGATCTTGTAGTAGAACTTCTACACTCGTATGTAGGGCTGGAACCATACACACACTCCTGATACAATACAACTCTTCAATACGATACTTGGTTCACCATATGATTTAACCTTCACACTATCCCGAACTTATATACAATTAATACTAAGTTTAACCCTGACCTAACCATGAACACAACCTAATTCTCAACACCCTAACCATAAGCCCTAACCTTAAACTAACTTTCAAACCCAACCTCAGTCCGAACACCTAATCCTGACCTTAACCCTAAACCTAATGATAACTCTAAACCCTGACCTTAACCCTAAACCTAACGTTAACTGTAAACAGTGACCTTAACCCTAAACCTAACCCTAACCCAAAAGTTAAATCTAACTTTAACCCAAAAACCTGAAGAATAACGTATGAACAAAACATTGAATATAAGTCATGGGCATGCCATTGGGGATGCTAAACCCCACAGAAGCTCAATAAGGTCGTGTCTTTGGACTGAAGCAATCGACCTACACGCTACATGGTTATTTTAAAGCCAGATCATCTTGTCTCTTTTAAGGTAGATAAAAACAAATCCAAAATGCTGCTGTCTTAGTAAAAAATATAGCACCAGCACCCTCTGCTGTGTAAAGTGTACATCAGTTTGTCTTCTAATCGATTATTGATGATTCCTCATGAATCGTTACATCCATACAACATTATTTTGCTCTAAAATCTAGACTTTTTGGACTAAACACAGGGTCACAGATTGTAAGACTTACTTTAGCAATGGTGAGCATACTCCTGACGGCATCGCCGTTACTGTGGATGGGTACGACTTTAACATTACTGCCAAAGAACCTGGTAGAGAAATAAAAATATACTAACTTATTTACTAATAATAAATATAGTAAATATAGTACTACTACTACTAACTTATTTATTCTGCTAAATCAGTGCCATTGCCAGATCCCGTGCAGAACCAGCATTCACCTCTTCACTATTGTACTGTATTAAATATTATTATTTACTGTCATCTGGTCTTTGTTTATATGGTATTGATATTGCTGTTGAAATCCTAATATCCCTGAGCCCTGAATCTACCCCAAATCGAATAATAAAGTTCTATTTGATCAAATCTAATTTGGTGCATCAATAAGCCTGGACCCCGCAGAGCCCTGTCACTGGTTTACCCCTGTTCTCCTCTGTTGAGTAGTTTCGATGGTTACTAACCATTGCAGACCGGAAACACTCAATAAGAGTTGCAGTTTTGTGTATTGTGCCGCAGACGCACCAGCTTCTAACACCAACTGCGGATAAAATGTTCACTTGCTGTCTAATATATGCCACCCACTAACAGGTGCCACGTTAAACATATAATGTCAGGTTAAATGAAACCGTTAAATATGACGAGCGTTCTATCTGGCATGCATGAAGCACCTGCTCTGTAACACGGACACAAATTCCCACTCCTCGCTCCCGAATACCGGAGCCTGAAGCAGAAGGAAGCTGTTCCTGTGGAGCTGGACGAATGTTTCAATTCTTTCTAAAAGCTCCTCATGTTTGGTCTTCTCGGAGAACTGTTCTGGAATGATCAGCATGAAGGCTGTTCCTGTAGAAGAGGCGTGACAGTACAAGCAAAAATGTGGGGTGTTAGAAGAAAACATTTGGTGTTACACATAGAGAGTTACACATCTGATTCTAGCTCAGCTCAGAAACTTATCTTCACACCAAACCTGTGTGCTACAGAGGTCCTGGTAGGTCGTCATGACTACCTGGAGCCATGGTGACCACCTTGCATCGAACACCGATTCAGCAAGTCCAGGTTATTGGAATGAGATGGCCATCAATTGGTGACCCCGTGTATTTTGGCATTTAGTGCATGTGTGTAAACTAGTGTTGTGCGATACTGCAAACTTTAATATACATGCCATACAAGCCAGTATTTTCGATATCGACAGATACTGAGACTTTTCTGTCTCACGTTCCAGTGTAAATAAACTTGTTTTAATACAGTATGGGGGACGACGACATTGATTTGCTGAGGGAAGGGTGGACGAGACTGGTTCGGGCCTTGTTCAGGGGTCCAACAGCGACGCTCTTGATGACTTGATGAAACTAAAGTATTATTCTTAGTACACGTCGAACAATCACTATCCATACCAACGTTGGTATCGATCCGATACTATCGATATTTGGATAGAAACTCTTGCCACTAGTGTAAACCAAAAAAATTGTAGAGTAAACAATGTTTATGAATCTTTGATTCATATTGAAAGTTCAAAATATGGTAACGATGATGTTTTTAAACCCTGAAATTACCTGAAAGAGGAAAAACCAAAGAATCGGGTTCGACACTGTCCGAGAAGCGAAGTTTGTGCTGCTGGGCTGAAAGTAGCTTAGATAATTCTTTATTCTGTTAAAAGAATATGTAAAATCTGAAATATATATATATATATATATATATATATATATATATATACACACACACACACACACACACACACACATATATATATATAACTAAAAACACCATATTAACAGTGGTCCGTACACTAGACTACTGAAAGGACATTTTACGTCGTAATAAATAGCTAATACCACACTAATAACAAACAAAGTTTTGGGGTAATTTAGAATGTTGTATATTTGGGTAATTTAGAGTATTGTAGTTTGTTTACACACAATAAATTCCAAACACTAGCACCATGTAGGTTGTACGGAACACTGTGAAGCTAATTACCAATAACGTGTAAGCTAAATTGAATTAGCCTCATTGTGGGCACCTGAAGAGAAGAACTAACAATAACAGTTGTTTCCCACGATGTAGTATCACAGCTGTTGGCCATTTATAATCAATTATGAGCCAACTTTATACCTCAAAAGTTTACCTCACGGAAATGAGCTTATTACGAAATAAGAATCGATTCTTAAAGAATCGGTTCCTTTGTGTTCGTTGTCATTCTTAAAGACTGCGACGAAGTAGGAATCGATTCTCTGACGATGAATCTAATGATTGCGAATGCTCTGGATTGAATTTAAAACTCTTCTTACTTCTATTTCGTACTTCATTGATTTTGGATTTTTTTTAATATTGTTTTTTTGTCTGCCAATGTAATTTTCGAATTAAAAAAATCAAATGAATATTTGAAGTACTTTGAATCGACAGGTTGATTCACTTCACAAGCGGTTCATTGTGCTCGGATTTAAAACAAGGTACAATCTTACAATATTAAGAACAATATCACCACCATTATTTTGTTTGTATCTCGTTTAATGAATTAGCATAATAACAATTGAAAAAGAATCGATCCGTTAAAGAATTAATTCAATAGAAAAAACAGCAGTTTATTTCGTGAAGCAGTTGCGGCATCTGTTGGTCAAACAAGTGTAATGCAGCAGTGCTATTATATTTATTTTTTAAATAGGCATTATTTTAAATATAATTTAAGCAAATACAATTTTTATAGAAATAGTAACGCTAATTCAAATAATTTACAGTATACACATGAGCCTATTTTCTGCTCTACAATGTTTAATTTATTACATCAAATAATTTTTGTATATAATAATAATTATGTATAATAATCAGCGGAAGTTGCGTTTCAGTCTTATGACGGCCGTTTTGAGTTGCCAGATCCATTCTGTGTAATCCCCCTTGCTATATCGTACGTTTTATATTATTAAAACCTTCCCTGAAAATGCGGACCTGGCAACCTCATCACTAGTATCCCAGAATGCTCTGGTTTCTTCTCTGACCTCTCTCTGCTTGTCTTGTGTGTGTGTGCGTGTGTGTGCGTGTGTGTGAGAAAGCTGCGTGCTGGGACCGATGGCCGCTTCCAAGCCCATCGACCCTCAGACCGGGTCCGGGCTGCCGCGATGGCAGCTGGCGCTGCTGCTCGGGACCCCGATCGTGCTCGGGGTGGGAGCGGCGTACCTGTGGAGCCGCAGGCGGAGCTGCAGTGCAACTCAGAACCGGGCCAAAGAGGAGCAGGGAGAGCGCAACGAGGAGAGGAAAACCCCTGAAGGGAGCGAGCAGGACAACATGGTGCGTTAGCGTGGATTTATTTACTTGTTTGTTTACTTGTTTATTTATGGCTGATGGTTTGAGCCCTAGGTGGTGTCCTAAATAGCAGTTTAGTGCACTAAGTCCTGTCATAATGTCTGATGTGCCAGTGATCGATACAGGGTCGCGTCTCAAACAACAATCTAGTGCACTAGATAATGTCCTATTACCTAGTACACCAGAACCCCTAAACTGTGTATATATCGACTTTATAAGATCGATACAGGGTCGCGTCTCAAACAACAATCTAGTGCACTAGGTTGTCAAACTACCTACTACACCAGAACCCCTAAACTGGCGAATCTGACTGTATTACGATCGATACAGGGTCGCGTCTCAAAAATCACAAGTGCCCTAATCTCGGGGCTTGTTAGTGATTTACAATTTTATACGTAGGGCGCGATTGTAGGGAACACGGATGCATTTGGGATGGACCCACTTGCACGCTGACAGGCCACACGCTGGGCCAGAACATGCAGAATTCCCTGCTCGCTTATCTTATATTATATAGTTTGTTAATGATTATGTCGTTTTAATTAAAAAAAAAGTTTCATTATTATTAATCGAGGATTAAGAACGTGATTATCTTACAGACGCTACTAGGCTCGCTTGGTTGCTCTGACCATAACCGTAATATTGTGACGTCACAATCACGTTTTTTTCTTCAAAGAATAAAATAATTAAGTAAAGCCTTTACCATTCACGAAACCAATGGGATTGTTAATGTCAGCTGAGTTGCTGTAATTATTAATGAAGTGGTGTTTATGTTGAGGATTATAATAATAATATAAATAAGCACATTAAAATAAAACTTTTATCACCTAAACTGGACCGGTAATGCACTGAACCAGTAATCAAAAGGTTATTAGTTTAAGCTTCACAAAGTAATTCTCCACAACACTAGGGGGTGTCGAGTTTCTGACCGTCGTAAACATGGAGGCGTTGACATCTACAGGGAGAGACTACAAGTGTGTGTGTGCGCCACATTTGTTTTAGATAGATGTAGTGCTCCCCCTTGTGGGCTGCGTCGTTTCAGCGTGTGGTTATAACGCGTCGGGCGCTGCCGAGGCTCTGTGGAACGGGTTCAGGTCGTGGAAGTATAAATTGGCCTTTAGTAATGGTTTAGTGGGTTCTCAAAGTTCTCTGGAGCCATGCTGACTGCGGTGCATCAGACTTATTTTCAATATGATATTATAAGACTGATATTCTCTTCTCGTACACACAGAGTCCTCTGGATAAGGCGCAGGCGGCCAAGAACAAAGGCAACAAGTATTTCAAGGCTGGTAAATACGATCAGGCCATCCAGTGCTACACCGAGGCCATAAGTCTCTGTCCCAAGGAGCAGAAGAACGATCTGTCCACCTTCTACCAGAACCGAGCCGCAGCCTTCGAGCAACAGGTCCGTTCTGACCCCCTCCCCTCCAAATAAAAAAGCCCTCCTGAATTGGGGTTCGTATGTGAGACGTTTGAGTACATCTGTGTCCCGCTTGTGTCCGTACAGTCCAGATGGAAGGAGGTGGTGGAGGACTGCACTCAGGCCGTAGAGATGAACCCACGCTACGTTAAAGCTTTGTTCCGCCGGGCCAGAGCTTTGGAACGACTGGATAACAAGAAGGAATGTCTGGAAGGTACGTTCAGGTTGTCGGGGTTACAGACCTCCGACGGTTACCAATAATACCAGACACCCATCACCCCGAGTACATCCCGAAAAAATACACATTACAGAAACACAGACGACTGAGGCTCAAAATGATCAATAAAAGACCCAAATACCATATTCAGGCTTGAGCGAGGTGTAAAAGTTTTCAGTGTCGTCACGGAAACGTAACAAAAGTGGACGAAACTTTTTGTTTAGTGAATAAACGACGACGTTTCGGCGTCTAAATGATTCATTTATATTGTGTGTTTTCCACCGGACAGTCCGGTTCATCTGCTCCTGTATTCTGGAGTGTGAGTACGAGCGTGAGACCCGGGAGACCCTGAACACGACTCTTCTTCCTAACACGACTCGGTATGATGCACGACACGGCTCCCCCTGCAGGAGCGTCTGTGCTAGTGCTGCTGATTCAGTTTAATAAGGAACCGAGTTCATACGAGTCGGAGTCGATCAAACGAATCGATTCAGTCGATTCCTCGGAATCAGTCGCTCATCTACAGAAGTGTCATCGTACTTAAATTAATAAACAAATAAATAAAATATCGTCTCGTTTCTCTGCAGCATGTCGAGACGCCACCTAGAGGATTTAATACAGAACTGCAGTCGATAGAAACGAAACATTTTTATTCTTTCGATATTTTATAATTGTGTAATAAACTTGCGGAACGTTTGGATGAAAAGCCGGTCAGTGAAAGTTTGTGACAAGTCTTGTACCGAGATCAGTATGTTGTGACATCACAAATGCACTTCTGGTGGGGAGAATGGACAAAAATCCCCATAAACACACTCCTGAACCTTGTATACAGACGTCACAAGAAGACATATTGAACATTATAGATTAAGAACGGGATGTGATTTATGCACATATGTGAGTCGAGGCAGGTGAGCGGATACTTTTGGCAACATGCAGAACTATCAATATCGTTCTGAGGAGATGTGAGGCGCAATAGTGCCTCATCCAACACGACGTAATGATGTTTTAATTAATAATCTCCAGCATCACACAGATCATGATTTTTATAAGATGATCCGGTCGTACACTGATGATTATTAGTATAGAAACTCTGCATCAGCGCGTCTGATAAACACTGTAAATGATCAATAAATGTGTGTGTTCTGTGTTGGTGTGTGTTATGGTTCCCTCACCGCGGGTGTATCGTAGACGTGACGGCCGTCTGTATTCTGGAGGCCTTTCAGAACCAGCAGAGCATGTTACTGGCAGACAAAGTGCTCAAACTACTGGGCAAAGAGAAAGCTAAAGAGAAATACAAGGTGAGACCGCCTCCTACAGGACGTCTAAAATATTCACACACACAGAGAGAGAGAGAGACGGACGGAGAGAGAGAGAGAGAGAGAGAGACGGACGGTGAGAGAGAGAGAGACGGACGGAGAGAGAGACAGACGGACAGAGAGAGAGACAGACGGACGGAGAGAGAGACAGACGGACAGAGAGAGAGACAGACGGACGGAGAGAGAGACAGACGGGGAGAGAGAGAGACGGACGGAGAGAGAGAGACAGACGGACGGACGGAGAGAGAGAGGGACGGAG
>JAOUQU010372355.1:0-12328 GCA_028566735.1 Ammoglanis amapaensis
CGATTAATTGCGATTAATTAATTACAGACCCTGTAATTAACTCGATTAAAATTTTTAATCGAGTCCCACCACTAAAATATATTTATATAAAGGTAAAAAAAAACAGAAAATGGTAACTTCTAAAGTCTGATTTATACTTTTGTGTATGGAAATAAAACAAAGAGAGTATTATAGCCCACTCTTCTGGCTGGTTTAATGGTGCATTGTTCATAAACGAAGATAATTTTATATTTGATGATGAACAATAGGGTGAATGATTCAGTTTAGTCTTAGCTTGTAGGCTTTCAGAAATGGGATTCTACTACAATTCCCATGATTCACTTTACCCGACATTACCCGATAAGCTCAGCGGTATTTTGAATAAGTGCGCGGCATTACGGGTGGAGTTTGGATACTGGGTGGAAATAATAGAACATCGCGGTGTATGAGAGAATAAAAAACCGCTGTTTGATTCTTTTAAACGTTAATATTAGACTTCTGAGTCTTAAAGAGCGTTATATACTTTTAATTGCGGTAAGTACGTTTCTATAGAACCGAAGGGCAACAGTGACGTCACGTAACCGAATCAAGCTAACCGAGTTAGCTGCGTTTAATCACTGACTGTGTCACTATTCTACTTTATTATTGACACTGAAATTCAATTTTACAATTTTATAAGCGCTTATCTTTAGTTCGGTTTGGTTAATAGACCGTTTTTTGCGAGCTGTGGCGAATGTTGTGAATGTTTTTAAATGTACACGTTTGCATTTCGAACGTTGTGACGTAACAACGAAAAGCTAAACACAGAAAATGAGCTTTTATTAGCTTAAATTAGCTTATATTTTAGTTTTTAGTTTACCATGAGTGATGGTTTGTTGTGTAAATAATTAAGGGCCTTGTTCAAGGGCCCTACAGTGACTGTATAGCTGTGTCCAGGACACAATGTACTGTCAGTTGGACTATGACGTAGAAAATGACCTCATAATGTGTCTTGTTTTTACTATAGATTTGTTTTCATAGTTCAACTTTGATATGTTTACACTTCTACTACTACTATGGACTCTTATTGTACTATGACCACTTCATGATTCTCCTTTGAAAGAATTCTCCAACCAGCAACTATTCAATCACTAGTTCAGTACGTTTATTATTATTTAAACACCCTGTATTAATTAAGTAAGTCCTTCTATTAATTCACATTTTTATTTAATTTGTTAGAATCAATGAAACACCAGTTAGTGCGGTCAAATAACAGTTAGTGGCTAACAAATGGTGGTCGCCAGCGTTGCTATTAAACACCTGAAAATACCTTATCATAGTGCTGAATCACGTTTATGTTCTTTTCCAGAGAAGGCAGTGAAAAAGAAGAATGAAATGTCTAAAAACGGACGACTATGTCCAACAAATATCCAGTGCAAAGGACACCCATTTCCTTTTCAATGAGTTAAAGGTAAGAACGAGAATCAAATTACATTTTATGCATTTTTAAATTATATGTTCCCAAATGTCTTGGTCCTGAGCTTGTTTTTCTCCAGAAACATGTAGACAATGGCTTAGGTCTGTGGGGTAAGACAGTATGTGATCGGATCATCCGGGCATGCAACCAGCTGCTTGGTGGAGGAATCGCACAACCGGAGCATCAAGAGTGTCTTGTGGATCTGGTAGTGCTTGCTGCAAAGAGCTATGGTTCGATCACAGATCCTGCTGGACAGAGCTCTACGCTATATTTGGAAAAAATCATTTTTCACATCCTTCAGAAGTTGGTCACCCAAGGAGCTTTTGCATCTGCTAATCGACTCGGGGAGTTCATGTATGACCGACTGCGGAGCCAATCGACAGAGGTATGAAGAGATTAAACCCCCAGCTAGTGTTTTTGAGAGCCTTGCATGGTTATTAATGTTTAATAGTGCAATATGTGGCTGTTTAATTGAATCACTATTTATGTCTATCGCAAGTATTATGCAATGAGAGACGGGAAGAATTTGTCTGTTAAATAAAATGTGCCGTATTCGTTTTCTAGTGAATAAGTAATACACACAGATCGAGTAATACAAACACACACACAATATTGAAACGGTCACATGAAACTCCCCGGTTTGCATTTCTCCCTTATTGTGACTTCACAATAAGTATATTTGCATAGAATGGCTCCTCCACTCAGCATAAACATGGGGTGTGGCCAGCAACAGCTTATTTGCATAATTGTCTTCGAGACCTTAAATGGCTCATTCTTAAACTGGCGAGAACAAAACTGGTGAAATCTGTTTGCGATCATGTTTTTGTGTGAACAACTTCACGAACACGTTATGTAGAAACCATAGACCTATTTTTAAACGGAGGATGTCCTTTTAAAAAGATTTATCCATTCACAAGAATGATCCAAGTGAACTGATTGGTATCCATTCTTGCTCAATTGTTACATCTCTAACAGCGATACTTACCTGGAACTTTTAAAGAATCCTTCAAGGACACTAAGAAATCTTAAACCTCCTAGCAAGAACGAAAGTGAAAAACAAGTGTATAAAGTGTTCAAAACCAATTCAATAATTAAAAATATTGACTTTATGTGTATCTGATGTCTATTGCAGGCTGAAGATTTCCGTGTCTTGGTTCGTAACTGCTTTGCTGTACTGTGGAACAGTCTCCTAACTTCAAGCTCTGGCCCAGGGGACACTAGACTCCCTCCACGAGACCGACTCCGCTGGCAGCTGCAGGCTCTCCTGTTCCGTCTGCTTGAGATCGTCTCCGGCTCGCTCCCCTCCGCCTCAAAAGTACCACTGTTTGTGGAGGAGGTTGTGAGCGAGTATGAACGTGCCGAAGGCGGATTATCTCCGGATGACTGTGCGTTTTTGCTCTCAGAGATACGGATTCGGTTCCTAGGCCCTGTGCATGCCGAAGGCAGTCGGGATGTGGTTTTATGTCTGCTTGCTGTAAGATGTGAAGTGGTGTTTAAATTGTGCAAAGTTTTGTGTAAACATAAACTCTGGGCAGGAGCTGCACAACTGGTGGATGCTGCTCTGGAGGGGATTCGAAAGCACAGCCAGGTACTGCACTTAACTTTAGGTCTGGCGATGCAGGCAGTAAAGCTGCATCGTTCATTTAACTCTGAAGGGGACTGCAGTAAATCGTACACAGACTGCGCCCGTGCAATCCGAGGACTGCCTGGTGATTTGGGCGAGACCGAGAGCCACGCCGTCCTGGAGGTGTGTAAGCTTATTATCTGGGCAACTGAGTCTGGGCAGACTGAGGGGATGGATGGGAATATGCTTTTGGCCAGTTTTTCTTTCCTGGAAGAATATCAGGAGCTTATGATCAAACAGCAAAACGTAAGTTTGCATGTGGGTGGTTTTATTTATTTTTTATTTATATTTTCATTTTGCTTTTGATCGGTTTTAATACCCTTGTGTATTGCAGAGTTCATTCTCGTCACAGCTGCAGTATTCTCTGTGCTTCAGTCTCTATCAAGGATTTATTAGCACCTACGACAGTCTGCGTACTTCAAAGGTTATTATTGCTATACTACCGTTTGTAAATCATTCAGCAATTTAATTAAATCGTTACTCCAATGCTCAATCTGATGATTTAATTCTGTTGTAGAGTATATCAGGGAAATTTTGATTTGACTGTCAGTATTTATCCACTGTTGTTTTTTTTTTGGCTTATTTTATGTAACCGAGGCATCAGGTGATGCGTACATATCAGCACTAGTCAAAAATCAGTGACTGAAAACATTAGCTTAGGATTTAAGGTTCTAGGTTGTGATCTTGTAAGTTATAACATGCATTGATTTATTTATGTATAGTGGTTTCGGCGTCTGTTTATCTGGCTTCAATGACCGTTAAGATCAGGAGGCTGCTTGTGTTGCATAGTTTTTATGCCAGTTGCCCCTCCTGATGCAACACGTGTGGTTTTGAGCACCATCTTATTGTTTCTTAAGCAGTCAGAGATGGAGGTTCTGGACAGAGTTCTCTTGTACTGCAAAGCAACAGCAGGACGGCTGATGATCGAGCTTCACAAACTTTCAAATGACAACTTCTTTTTAAAAGCAGGTGAGAGAGTTTAACAATGCCATTGATTCAATTTTTGGTATCAAAGGCTGACTTCCAACTCTGTTGTGTTTAGTATGTGCGGTGAGCAATGTGGTGTATGAGTTATTTAACAGAAAATTGTATGAAGAAGCATTTGGACTGGCTGAAATTATATGCCAGCAGCTATGCAAGGGCTGTCCGGTCTCCTTCCCTGTGGACAGAGTAAGTCTGCTCCCTTTATCGTGCTTACTTACAAATCGTTTTTTGGATTTTGCAGCTTTAAGTGTTTATAAACGTGTGTGTGTTTAGCTCAATCGCTGCTTTATGCTAGCAGTGCAGTCTAGTCGGCGGGCAGCTCAGCTGGACCGAGCTCTAGGCTGGATTGTACGCTGGATTCAGGCTTTAGGCTCTCGTGTACTGGATCATCTCACAGAACCAGTCTTTTTGTGGGTCAAGACTAAGTGTGATGCTGCCCGGGCTGGAGAAGAGGACACGCGACTCAGGTAACTTGAGCTGACTGAAGCAACCTTGCTTTTGGTTGTGCATTAATTCTTCAAAGAATTTGATAATAAGTAACTAGTGTATCGTTTAATTCCTACTAATAAACTGATAAAATAAAAGCCTCAACATTTTGCTTTCTATTTTTTAGGACTCTGAGGGACGGCTTGGGTGCAGTGACTTTAGATGAAGAAGTGTTGTTGTGTTTATTGGAGGAGGAGCTGCGTACGTATAAGGAGCAGACTGGTGACACTTCACAGGAACGCTATAACACGCTCTGCGACCTCCTTGACATCTGCGATGAGGACACGCCACACACTCTCAGACGAGCGTCTTACTTGTGTGAGATGGCTCAGGTCGTCTGTTACAGGGACTTCAGCGAACAAACAGACTGGTACGATGTCAAACTAACTGGTCAACATTTACACACACATTCCGCTTGACCACTGAGTGAAGAGATTTGAAATTGTCTCACGGTCTTTGTTAAAGCAATTTCTTATTTGTTACTACTATGTCTGCTTTATACCAGTTGTATAGGCGGAGTGGATAGTAGAATTCGATGAACTGATAAGGATGGTGCACTTTTACACTTAAGGGTGCCCCTAGTTCATGGGGTCATTAGGACACCCCATACCCGCTGGTAATAAAGGATGGATATATGCCCATTATGACTTGAGTGTAATTGCAACCTGCATGTTTTCAGCTATCCATACGTGGCTTTTAGAGCGACTTTTCCTAGTCAAACAGATACACTTTATTTATCATAACTGGTTTAGGCACTTTGATCCAGCCAGTTTTGTGGTGGACTAGAGTGCTTGTCCACTGCTATAACCGAGTGCTATAACTGCTATAACCACTGCTATAACCGATTCCTTCACAGATTTTGAAATAGTTCTGCTTAAATTATAATTCATATGTAATTTGGTTTCTTTTTTCTTCTGTGATTTAGCTCTGCGGTTGATTTTACCCATGAGGCTCTGCGTCTGTTGGAGGATGAACCAGTGACCGAGGAGAACGCTGATCGTTTGAAAGATGAACAGGCTCTTGCATCTCTCTGGCTTTATATCTGTACACTTGAGACCAACCTCCAAGAGGTCAGTATAACTATGACTTTTAGGTATCATCATGTAGTAAAATAGAGAAGCATTAAATAATAAAACAATTTTAATGCTTCTAGTGCTGCAAGAATCCTGATTCATCACTCACGTTTCTTAACAATTGTCAGCTACATTTACGGAAACCCAACACTGCCAGCTAACGAGATTCAGCAACAAATGGGACAATTCAGAGGGGAATGTGTTGTGGGGTTTCACCTAGATAGCGATATTGAAATGATTAACAACGTGTCCATTAGTACTTTATTATTGTCCTGTGTCTGAACCAGTGGTATAATTGTGAATGTTGTACTTTCTGTTTAAGAAATTATAATTTTTAAATGATTATTTCTTTTAGGCGTTGGATACAGAGAAACGTCTGCGTTCTGCACAAGATAGCAGCAACTCTGCTGGAAACTTGGATTCGGTGCCCACTAATGATCTTGAGTACGAGGACAAACAAAAACTACAGGAGAGCCAGTTGGTGTATGATGGACTTCGCCTCAATCTGTCTGAACACAACAGTAAGTGAAGGAAAAAGGTTACCATGGTGTTAGTTGCACTAATGTAATAAAGTGCTGTAATGTTTAATATTATTCAGCCACTGGAAACGGAATTACGTTTTTTAATATCAAATATATTTTAACTTTAAGGCAGATTAATTCTTCTGCGTTTAAATGACACCAGTTTCACAAATCAATGTGAACTTTAATTTTTTTTAATGACACTGGCTGCTAGGAGTAGTGACGCAGATTTCTAGGGGGAGCACTATCAAAACAACTGAGTATGTGTGCTTGTAGTTAAAGTTTTCACTCTCTGCATATGGCAGTGCTTTGATGTTAAATCTACAACAACGCCCTCTTGTCGGAATGTCTGCAGGTAAACTCAAACGTGTCATGAATGCAGACAAAACATGACATTAAAGTGTGTGTGTGTGTGTGTCAGAACGCAGTGAGCCTTTGGATAAGTGTTTATCACTTTGGATGAATCTGCTGAAGGTGGACACAATGCCTGCTGTGAAAGACCCCAAACACACCGCTTCCTCCATCTCACTAATGGCGGCTCTTTATTCACTTATGGGCAAGGTAAATATTGGTAAACATGAAAGCGAATGCTGGTTTTTAATTCTGTTGCTTACGTTTGATTCCTTTGATTTTCCTCTCCCCCTGTAGCCATTACAGTCTATTCAGGGCTACCAGTTGGCAGCAGGTTTGTTCCAGCGTCTTGGCGATGACCAGAGTCGTGCCGGTGCTTTATTACATGCTACAAAACTCCTGCTGGACCTGGGCTGCCCTCAACTTGCACAAGTTAGTATTGGATATCTACACGTACATCAGAGTTTAGAGGTCAAATACATGGGTAACACGGTAGCGCTTACATCTCACAGTAAGAAGGTCCTGAGTTCAATCCCAGAGTGGGATGATGGTGAACTGTCATGAATTTTTAGTTTTTAATTTGAGTTTTTATTTCATTGCAAAATAGACTAAATTAATAATCATATTATATTCTAGAATAATTATAAGACTGGAAACCTTTTGTAGGTGCAGTTACAGAAAGCCGAGCGGTGCTTGTCGATGGAGTCAAGTTCTGACAGCATGACCATTGTTTCTGTCACAAGCCAATTACTGTCGGCACAGCTCTGCTACGCCTTAGGAGAGGTACTGTGCATGTTTTCTACTGATATTTAATATTCCTTTATTAAAGTGTTTTGTTTATTTGTTTATTATATGTTGTATAATTGTTCTCGCACAGATGGAGAAAGGTGTGTTATGTCTAAGTGAAGTTTTAAAGAAGACTTCACAGCATCACTCAAAGAGCTGGTACATGCTGAAAGCTCGCGCTTTACAGACAGCCAGTGCCTACCTTAGCCTGGACACGGGCACACTCCATACACACCTACGCCAGACTATCATTCAGCACGGTACTAAACACTCCACAACTCTGAGTGGTTTCATTTTGTTGTTGTTCAAGCTCCCTTTTAAGTCTGTTCAATGTTACACAGGTTTGAAGACTCCGGACACGGCGCAGTACGAGGGATTAAAGTTGTTGTGCAGTCTCGTGATGATGTTGCTGGGAAATGGTTTTTATGGAGCACCCGGTCCCAACACGGATACTCGCTTTGTAGATCAAGGTAATAAATCGTTTCATACAATATACACAATATACACCCATAATGTGTCCAAGTTCATTTATTGAAATGAAATACTTTTTAATCGAAATAACTCATCTCGTTTTATTTAAGAGGTTGTTGCACAACTATGTGAAAATGTTGGATTTGTTTTTTGTGTTAAAAATATAACACCCACCGCTGTTTAAAGTCAATATTATTATAAATAAAACATTAACATGTATCAACATAACACTAAAAGAATGCTATTAATAATGCCATATGGAATCAATTACGTTTTTGCTGGTACTAGGAAAGGATAATTGTTTGTTATTATGGGTAAAGGATTTCCTTCTGTGTTTGTAGGGGACAATGTAGTGTTTAAATGGCTCTTGCTGAGTGAGGTGTTGCTCTGCTCCGAGAGAATGGTGCGTTTACGCAGCAGTGGCGGAACAGCACACGATGCCAAGGCTCAGTGTCTAGAGACCCTTAAACTTGCCACTAAACTCCAAACACTTAACCAGTAAGTCCTGCAACTTCTTGTTGAACTAACAACTAATCTTAAACAGTCTGGTAACAGTTTTTTTACTGGATGTGTGTAGCTGCGCTGAGCTGTTGGTGTTAAAGGCTGAACTGGAGTTAATGAAGGGCGCCAGTGAGGCCAGTTTATTAGATCTGGAGCAGGTCAGACACTTATTGGATCATTGCACAGGTAAACACATGTACAAGTACAGATACTTTTCATGCACACGTGTCACATGCCAAAAGCTACAGTGCAGGGGGAACACTATCACCATAGAAATGAAGGAGTGCACACGCTTGTAGGTAAAAGGGTCATTCCCAGATGGTGCTTTGACTTTTACCTTTTTATTTTATAATTACTTTGATCTGTTCTTTTGTAGATTTTGGTCAACATCAGCATCAAAAGTCTGAACTGAAAATAAAACCTCGTAAAGGTCGTCCGACAGTAAAAAGCTCAGCTCCTGAGGTCCTGGAGGATGATGACGATATCAGCGGCTTCCTGCACTCACGCTCACTGGGCCGAGAAGCCCTGGATGAGCTGTCCGAGTTGGGGCAGGACGCGTCGCCCCCTCTAAAGCCGAAACGACAACAAATGCTGTCCTGTCTGAGCCACGCCGAGGGCTGCTCCTGTCCCTGCTGCAGCGACCCCAGCTTGGCTCGAGTCAGTATCCTCTGGGCCTTGACTCAGGCCGAAGTCCAGAACGAGGCGCACAAGTCCCAACGACTTCGCCACCTTGCCAAGCTGCGCTGCCGTACTGTGAGCGCTAAACTACTCACCCATTTGTCAGCACTGGTGCCCGACAGTTGCCCACAGACCCCCAGTATGCTGCAGACGGAGGTGGCGCGGGGACACCTGAACGCTGTGCTGATGCTGCTTCACTACGGGGCAGGTGAGAAGGGAAAAGCCACCGCACTTTGGGACGAGATTGAGGCAGGACTGATGGCTGTGGAACCCAGAGGGGTTCTGTTTCCAGAGCTGGGACCTCTTAAGGCTGCTCTTTTAGGGGCTAAAGCTGTCGCATGCTGCTTGGCACTAGCTGGAAAGAAGCAGTGTAGTTCTGATAAGCTTTTCTCCTCGGTGTGGGGCTGGACACCAAGCGATCCCCAAATCAAAACACCTTTAAACAAACACAGAGCGAAGCAGACGAGAACCACAAGCTCCAGCAGTGACCGTTCTATTCCAGCTCAGAATCTCCAGCAGAGCAAGAAAGAGACGTCTGTCGAGCTAGGGGTTAAGAAAACGACAGAAGGACCTGGTGCCTCTGTAAAGAAGTCCAAGAATACTCTGCCCAAGATCTGCATAACGAAATCTTCCCTGATGTTTAAGACTCCTCGAGCTACCAGGACACCCCGGCCCAAATCCGTCACCTTGGTTACTCCCGCTGACCCAGCTAATGACCTGAGCCCATTTGACTTCACCACTGAGGTGCCCGATATTACAGTAAGCTCCACTCCCCTGCCTGCCGTTAAAGCTCTGCCTGGCAGTTCGGCGGGGACAGCAAAGGCAAAGGACGCCCCAAAGGGCTCGTTTCAAGTTTTTGAAGATTCGTCTCCATTACAAGAGAAACCAGTTCCTGTACCAGCTGCTCCTAAACGCACCAAGCGCTCACGTTTTAAGGTTTGAGAAATACATGTATACATTACTATGTAGTTGTTTTTGAAAGATTCGTAATGGGCCATTATTGAGTATCGGTCCTAGGTCACTCCTTTTCATTTTTGTTACTATTCTCTTATATTTTGTACACTGATCTTGAAGAAACCCGAATTATCCACCCCCACCCCCCAATGCAGTTATATCAGGCACTTGGGAGCTCTATAGACATACATTACCAGGTTTTTCTTCAACCAATGGAAGATGTATTGGTGGTAATAGCCCACAGTTATAGTCTGTTTGTCCCACCCTCGCAGAAGCTGGTTTGCTGCAGGCATAGCCAATTATGCTGCTAGATACCGCCAAGTGGACCCATGCCAAGTTTCGAACCCAAGAGTGGTTTCTGTTTTATGGTGGAGAAAGATTGTGTCAATCAATTTCAAAAGTTCAATTACCTGATTTTGATCAATGTAACATGCCAGTTAAAATCTTTTTTTTTTTTTTTTTTTTTTTTACATTAATCCTGTTTTCCCCCAGGTTGAGTTCAGTGATGAGAGTGATGCTGAGCCAGATGCTCCAGCTGTATCAGAGACAAAGTCTGACAAAAAGCGCTCCGTCTCATCTTCCAAAACACCATCTGCACCAAAACCAGTTTCCAGAGTCTCCACAAAAACAGTCGTGGAACAAGACAAGCCCAGAAAGACCAGAATGGGAAAGAAAAGCACCGCCCTGTGCCCTAATGGCTTCTCCTCCGAAGACGAAACCGGAATGGCCACTCAAACACAACCTAGACGTGGACGACCGAGGAAAGGTCAGAACTCTGATGGTCCGGATAAACCAGAGCGGATGAGAATGATCCAAGAAGATGAGTATGAGGATGCTGTAAATGTCAGCCTGGAGGAGCTTCAAGAATCCGATTCCGAGACCGGGAACACTGGTAAGGGTGTACTAGTCTAACCGGGTTCACCCAGTCCTGTGTACATCTGTTTTAAATCTTAAACTTGTTTGTCCAGGGACTTCTGCAGATGGACCAGATACAGACTGTGAAGTGCTGAGACGAGACCTGGGAGCAGATGTAAACAGAGCTTGTGTTAAGGAGCTCTGGACCACTGGACAGTCCGGCATCGGAGCTCCTACACTGATACCACACACAGCTGTAGCACCAGGTGAGACGGAGTTCTGTGTGATCTTTATTTACTTCAGGATTGTAGCAAATCAAGCATGAAATTCTTTAACACAGACTTTCTTTAACCAGTAAGGTTAAATGCCCAGTTATAAATCTACCAGAGTCTGAGATCTCAGTTCAGCACTATGGTGTCAAGTCCAGGTGGGGTTTGCTGAGTGATTGGTGGTACCGGGGAGGTTCTAATACAAACCATGTTGTTATTACATCATAATACCTTGAAAGTCAAAACGGCTCATTTTTCTTGACACCAAATCTGTTTTACAGAAAACAGATGGATTGGTTTTATTTAAACTGGTCTTTATATGAGCAGTAGAGATCCCAAATGGAAATACAAAAGCATGCAAACATTTTATTTTGCATATGATTTACTATTTAATATACACGCATCTTTATATTCTTTGATTAGCATTTACATTTTCAGCTTTTAGCAAACACCTGTATCCAAAGTGACCAACAATTACACAATTTGTGCGCAATCGAGGGTTAAGAGCCTTGCTAAGGGGCCAAGTACCTGGTGGTAGTGGGGCTTGAACCGGCAAGTTAACCACTAAGCCATCACTGGTCACTGATTTAACATGTTTTGTTCAAGCTTGTAATTAACGCTTCACTACCGACTCTTGTCTGATTCAACAAGCATGATCAGCGTGATCAATTTCTAAACAAAACGTCGTATCTTTTTTTTCTTTTAAATGCTTTTCTTTGTTTCTGTTTGTGCAGACGAGCTGTCTGTCGAAACGATCCATTCCCTCTTAAGGTCGTCTTGGCTCCTGCTCCATCACTTTCCAAACGCTTCACTTTATCCTCATCTGTGCTCCCTGCTCGCTCAGTCACTCGGCCCGGACAATCCTCTCACCACAGCTATGCTGCATGCAGAGTCATTAGGCGTTTCTTCTCGGCATCACATGACCCGAAACCTCGCCACCAGACTCAGGTTTGTCACGTGAAGGCTTCGAAGATACAGACAATAAAATGTTAAGAGAATGTCAGTTTTCCTAAACTTTCCTTTAAACATGACGTTGCAAGATGTGTGTAACTTTACTGATAACCAAGACAATAAAAACTAAATGACGTTCACGGTGCAACATGGAATGAAAAGTGCAGGACAATATCGAGACACTGTACAGTTAAACATTCACTCATTATCTATTGACACATTGGAAGAGAAGTGTTTTTTGTAGTTGCTTTTTAGTAGGACTGACCGCAATTAATCGATTATTCGTTGGTCGACCGGAAAAATTACTAGTCTGCCAAATTCCATTGGTCGACTAGTCGCAGGAAGAAAAAAAAGCTGCGTTTCGTCAAAGGACTTCTGGGACTTTTAAT
>JAOUQU010372576.1:0-12326 GCA_028566735.1 Ammoglanis amapaensis
CTTTTTACTAATGTGTGTGTGTGTGTGTGTGTGTGTGTGTGTGTGTGTGTACTGTTTAAGTTTTAACACTTTTTTTTTGGCTTTTTTTCAGTCCTTCACTCTTTCCAGGAAGCGCATCATCCACTACACCTGCTACGACCAGCACAAGAGAGCAAACGCGGCCTTCCTCGTCAGCGCCTACGCTGTGGGTCTTCCTCTCTCTCTCCCTCTCTCTCTCTCTCTCCCTCTCTCTCTCTCTCTCTCGCTCTCTCTCTCTCCTTATATATCGTCTTGAGAATGCAGATCAGAGAGATGTCGGATGATGATAGTGACACTTCTGCTCTGACTGTAGGTGATCTACCTGAAGAGAACTCCAGAGGAAGTCCACGGTGCCCTGATCTCAGGAACCAATCTTTCTTACATGCCGTTCAGGTTATTAGTTTATTCATTTCGCCTTTAGCGTCATGTCTTTGCTTTTAGGTAACACGCGACGTTCGGTCATCACACCAGTCACATCGAGCACACCCATGGATCATTTTGCATCTTTAATTTTGCCCTAACTGCGTGTTTCTGGAATGTAGGAGGACACTGGAGCGCCTGGGGGAAAACCCACGCAGACACTTAGAAGAACGTTTTAAACTCCCGACAGAAAGCCGCCGGGTCTACCTGCGGGTCGAACCCGGGACTAGCAAAATAAGCCTCTATCTATAATATATATATATATTATATCTATATAAGCCACGTGTGACACGAAGACTAGTAGCAAAGTCGAGCCGATAATGAAATAAGTCTTTTATTTTTACTGAATTCTGTAATCGTATGCCGTTCACTTCCCTACGTGGTGTTATTATGCACCAATCAGCGTCGGGAACAGGGAGCCATTTTGAACACGCCAAAGTCAATAATTAGCAGGGGCGTCCACATACTTTCGACTATGTGGTGTGTATACCTGACCGCCGTGCCATTATTCCAGAGATGCCGCATTCGGGAGCTGCACGTACGACCTCACCGTCCTCGACTGTCTGAAAGGCGTCCGGAAGGTGAGTCTTATAAGTGCGTATTATTTTGGGGACTCCAAAATCTGCTGTTCCCCCCCCTCCCCCCTCCCAAACGATGAATGTATATCCCACCCTCTCTAAGGCCCTGCAGCACGGCTTCTTCGACTTCGAGACCTTCGACGTCGAGGAGTACGAGCATTACGAGGTAACAGTTTGTAAACATGCACTTGTAATTAAACTCCGGACGCTGACGTTTGAACGGATGTTACTGCGTCTAGCGCGTCGAAAACGGCGACTTCAACTGGATCGTACCAGGAAAGCTTCTGGCCTTCAGCGGCCCTCATCCCAGGAGCAAAATGGAGAACGGTAAGTGACGACGGCATCGGCGTTCCCATTCATCCCCACGATTCTTCCACTTGGAATTAGTGCGGGTTCGACATACATACAATACACTCTACGAACGGCTGTGTACAGAGAGACACACCCTGTTCAATGCCCCTTTGGTCTCCGTACAGGGCATCGCTGACCGGCCACTAGAGGTCATAATTGCATTCACCTAATCCTGTGATTATTACCGTTGGTCAGGTTTCCTGCACCACGCCCCGGAGGCGTACTTCCCGTACTTCCGTCAGCACGACGTCAGCGACGTGGTCCGGCTCAACAGGAAGATCTACGACGGAAGCAGATTCACGGACGCCGGCTTCGCGCATCACGAGCTCTTCTTCATGGACGGCAGCACGCCCAGCGACCTCATCGTCCGACGCTTCTTACACATCTGCGAGACGGCGGACGGCGCCGTCGCCATCCACTGCAAAGGTGTGACGCCAAAAACACCGCGAACAGACGACTTGCATTCTTTTAGGGTTTTATATTGATTCTGCTAGATGGCGCACTTATTTATCATCCTAACACTTATGTTTCTGTGATATGTGTGTGTGTGTGTGTGTGTGTGTGTGCAGCCGGTCTGGGCAGAACAGGCACTCTGATTGGCTGCTACCTCATGAAGCATTACGGCTTCACGGCTGCAGAGGCCATCGCCTGGATCCGCATCTGCAGGCCCGGTTCTGTCATCGGACCCCAGCAGAACTTTCTAGAAGAGTGTGTAATCCATAAACGTGTCTCGTCATGCTACGTGTACATTTTGAGCCTAGACTATATTGCAGGGGTGCACATTATACAAAATGTTTGTCATGATCATCGCACAGACGAGGGCCGCGGTCATAGGCTGCATTTTTTTTACACATCCACAGTACACAAATTAATTTATCGTAAAATATACACCGGAGACATTTTTATGTTAATAAATGATTGTTTACGTTGTCATCATGTTCTATAGACATGACGAACCCACTTCTTGTCAACGTAAGCGTGTCAACGACGACGGGTCACTGTATAAGCTCTTGCGGGTTTTAATCCGGCCCACGGCCCGCGTATTGGGGGACCCTGCTATATGGTTTTTGCTCTGAGGACACCTCAACAAGATGAAACGCCGTTCTGTGTCCACGCAGGAAACAGCAGAACATGTGGATGGACGGAGATCTGTACCGATCCAAACAGCAGAGGCAAGGCAGAGATGAAGGCAGAGATGAAGGCAGAGATGAAGGCAGAGATGAAGGCAGAGATGAAGGCAGAGACTTGCTCCATCTCATCTCCAGCATGGACCACGTCTCCATCAGCAGCAACGCTCTGAAGGTCCAAAACACAGACGAGGTGACTTACTAAATATACCAGAATGTGTGTATACATGTTTGTCTCTTTACCCTGCAACAGACTGGCGACCTGTTCAGGTGTTTAGTGTATTCTCCCAGTGTGTGTCCCACTGTAGTCTTATACCATTAAGTGGTGGTAACACTAGACGATGGATGGACGGACGGACTCTGAAGGTTCTTGTGTGTTCTCGTCCTCTCCTACACAGATGGAAGACGTATTTGGACTCGTGGCTCAGACTCAGGGGGACAGACTCCGAGCACTGAAGTGTCAGCGGTCCATTCGCAGGTATTGTTTATTGTTTATTGATCATTTTAACGTCATGTTTTGAACCCGCGGGGTCGTATCCATGACAAAAAACTTTCAAGATTCATCACACAAGATTCAAACTGGTACACGAGTCACATCAGACACACTCATGGACGATTTGGTGTCTTCGATTTGCCATTTGATTTACCTGCATGTTTTTGGACTGTGGGAGGAAACCGGAGTACCCGTCGCAAACCCCCGTGGACACACGGAGAACATGCAAACCCAGAACCTTCTCTAAATTATCATGTACTACTTCTGTACTGTACTGACTTGTTCATTTCATCGTTTCAGTAAAATATCTCCCAACATCCCTGCTACGCTTTCTCCTTTAAAGTCTTCCAAAATCCAGCTCCCGTTCTCCGGGGCCCCTCGTCGAGGCCCCTCGGGATCTCCCGGGAACCTAAAGAGGTGAGGCGAACAGCGAATGTCAGCCAACGTCAGCCAACGCTCTTTAACCTCGTCTCCATTCCCTTCTGCCCCTCAGTTTTAAACCTCGCCTGGCACGCTCGCTCGGGAACCTCCACGGTCCGGACCACCTCCGAAAGCAGGACGTCTCCTCGGCCTCGTATTCCACACGGGTTCCGCTCTTGCTGCCCCCGTCCGTCCTGGCCGGGAGCTCCGGATACCCCGCGCTGGGTTTCCAACAGGAGCCAGAAAACACGGGCGACCCACTGATGGGGGGTCTCCGAACGAATCCCAGAGGTCCGGTCCGGCCCGGACGTGGTATACTCACCAGTGGACATCTCAGTCGCTCCATACCTGTGAGTTTAACATCGGGTCTTTAGTACCTCTCCAAATAGTTACACAATCTCACGTTAGTCACATTAGTCTATAAAATGTGTGTGTTTTGTCTGTAACGACACAGACCACAAGGTGGAGCACTATACGATTGTTGTTAAATTATTCGCTTAATTCGTTGTGTTTTCTCTCTCGTAGTCCCTTCAGTCTGAATATGTGAAGTATTGAGACGGTGCTGCTGCGATGACCCAGCCTCAGGAAATCTCTTTCTTTACCTTTTCGTAACCTGTCACGCTGGTCGAGGAGGAGCGACAGACGAGCACCGGCGTCCACTGACACGCGATCGTGCGAGACTCGCTGTATTCCTCAAACAGCCAGTAGATGTCGCACTTTCAGCAGACCTTAGACACGGACGATTATGCGTCAGACCCGTGCGCATGAGCAGCGGTTTTTACAAATAATACAAAAATAAAATGATTTGGTAATAAAGTTTCAGCTTCGCTTTTGTTCACTATTCATTGGCACGATTGTTTCTTTGTCATTATTTATTAGACGCTTTATATGAAGTAAGTTCATATCCAACACACTTAATAAGCAAACATCATTAAATACTGCTAAAACGTACATTTATTACATGAATAAAGTCTCAGCTGAGCGACAAGATGTGTTCTTATTTAAAATAACAATATAAGCCTTTCTGTTTACATGGTGTGTATTGAGCCTGATTACTACTACGCATGCGCAGAGTTTTTTTTTTTGCGTCGAGTGCCTTTATTTCTGTTTGTTTAAAGTTCAAACAACCACAATATTGATTTCGGTTTATACTAATATGTTTTATGTTTTAATAGTATTTTTAAAACGAGCTTTACCTCGGTTTATTACGTTAATTGACAGAATGAACCGATTCATGAGCCGATACAGGTTCAAAAATAAAACTGCTTTTTAAAAATCAGATTCGACACACGCATTCGACTCCTCGAACTATAGAGTCGACTCGATTGAATTTATTGTCTAGGTTTTATTTACCGAAACTCGAGTACGCTTAAAACTACACGATAAATGATACATGAGCCGATACGGGTTCACCGTGTCGAATCTTCCTCAAACGCCTGCATTTGACATAAAATTTCGGCTCCTCGAACACGAGAGTCGACTCTTCACGGAGTCGACTCTGCGCCGAAGGAGCTTTTTTGTTGTAAAAACGATTCTGGCCGTCGCCATGCAGTTTTGTGACAAAGTGACGCTCTCGAATGGATTAAAGATCCCGATTCTTGGTTTAGGTGAGTACATTTGCACACTTGCATTGTTTACTAAGTCTGTGTAGAGCATTTGTTGTCATTGCTTTGTTTGTTTGAAACAGTGTACTGGTAAGTTCAAGTTCTCTCCACAGACGGCGCTGTTTAGCACCAAAACCTCACAGTAACGTGCACTTGAAATTCCTAAAGTTCATGTTTACTGAATCGTTTGCTATCAAACAACAAAACTGATTCGAAACTGAATCGATTCTTCTTAGAATGGAGGGGGGGGTGTCACGTGACACGCCCCTTTCTTAACCCACGTGTTTACGTTTTTAAATCGGGTCCAGTTAAACTTAACTTACGAGTTTAATCGGTTCTGTCGAATGAAACAAAATGTCTTGCATATATTATAAATGGAGTTGCTCACTGCTCCATCACTGAAGGTTGAGTTCGTAAACATCGCGGCACCGACATATACAGGGAGCGACTACTTTAACTACAAGCATTCCATTGTTTCCGTGGCTACACAGCAAGATAAACACTTGAACTGTTTATTCGGTCAAATGAGTAAATAACACACAAACGAGTCTGAGACACTTCAAGTTTGTTTGTTTGTTTTACCCAGGAACGTCGCACTCGGGTGGTTACTCCCATGACGCGGTCGTCTACGCTCTCCGAGACTGCGGCATCAGGCACATAGACACGGCAAAACGTTATGGCTGCGAGGAAGCCCTGGCGAGAGCAATTACAGAAAGCCGAGTGCCACGGGAAGACTTGTGGATCACCACCAAGCTCTGGCCGGGGGATTACGGCCACCAGAGGGCCAAGCAAGCATGCCGGGCTTCCTGTGCTCGCCTGGGCGTCGAGTATCTAGGTATAAGCCGAGATAGATGCGTGTCCACGATGGTGATTTACATTTACATTTACATTTTCAGCATTTAGCAGACGCTCTTATCCAGAGCGACTTACAGAAGTGCTTCCCTAGTGAATGGTGACTGAGGTTTAATGTCTGATGGATGTGTTTGTGTTTTATTTATTTGTAGATCTGTATCTAATGCACTGGCCCGACTGCCTGGTTCCAGGACGCTCGAACAGGGAGGTCCGGATGGAGACGTGGAGGGCTCTGGAGGAGCTATACGACGAAGGTGGAGGTCCCATCAAATGTTCGACTATGTGTGTCAGTAAACATGACGGAACATGTGTTCTAGTCCCGAAAGTGACTTCCGTTTCCAATCACTGCAGGATGGTGCCGAGCCATCGGCGTGAGCAACTTCCTCATCCCACATCTGGAGGAGCTGAAGGAAGACGGCAGCCTGACGCCTCACGTCAACCAGGTAGGTTAACGATACGGCCAATCCAGACATCCTCGCCGTCTGGTGGTAGAACCTGTGGTGCCGGTCCGTACAGGTGGAGTTCCACCCGTTCCAGCAGCCGTGGGAACTCGTCGAGTTTTGCCGCAGACAGCGAACGGTGTTCGAAGGCTACTGCCCTCTCGCCAAAGGTGAAGCACTCGGGCATCCACTCATCATGAGTCTGGGGAAGAAGTACGGTCGAACCGCATCACAGATCTGCATTCGCTGGAGCCTGCAGGTAAGAGGGTCCGGACCCGACCAACATTTTCAATAAAAGATTTTGTATTTTTATATTCATGTATACTATAGTCGTGTTTATGTTGTTAATATACAGTAGTACTCATTATTTTTATATTGCAGTGATACATTTCCCCCCTGATGCTCATGTTTTTAAATGTTGTTATTCCCATTATCCATTTCCAGAATGACGTGGTTACAATTCCTAAATCAACGAAGCCCGAGCGGATTTTAGAAAACTGCCAGGTGAGTTCGGGATCCATGCTCATGATCAAATGGGTACTTTTTTAAAACTCGTATTCAGGTGTCCACATACTTTTGGCCACTCGGTGAACTTTCTCGTGTTCTCCTCCTCTGTTTGGGCTTTTGTGTGTGTGTGTGTGTGTGTGTGTGTGTGTGTGTGTGCCACGGGTTGTTGGCTGCCGTTTTGCTAAGACTGCGTCTGCATGTGCAGGTCTTCGGGTTCCACCTGGAGGACACGGACATGGCGGCCTTGCGCGCATTGCATGATGGGAGGCACATGAGCTGGGACCCCACCCATGTGGAGTGAGCGCACCGGTGTGTGTAGATGAAAAATATACATATATTCATATAAAATGTTTACTGTATTAATAAAGCTTATTCATTGATTTTAAAAGGAATATTTTATAATTTTTTTAATAAAAGTTATATATAAAACTTAAATAAGCCCCTTTTAGGGACAACTAACTGGTTTTGGCCTGGTGATTATTCGAACCAGGGTCGTGATCGGAAGGTTGCTGGTTTGATTCAGATAGTTGACATGTTACGACTGAAGCACCCTTAAGTAAGGCACCGAACCCCTAACGGCTCCCCGGGCGCCGTGGCTAGGGAACTGCCCATTGCTCTGAAACATGTGTGTTCAGTAGCGTGTGTGTGTGTAAATGTGTGTTTCGATGCCCGTTTTGTCTCGCAGGTTTTCGGGTTTAGCTTGGCAGAGGAGGACATGAAGAACATCGGGCGATTACCTGCAGATAAAAAGCTCGTCCATCTGAGCTACCCACTGTGGAACGGATGACCACGACTGGCAGTGCCAGCTTACTGGTTTTAGGCTGTACGACTCTACTGTCTGGGGCATTATTTTGCCACGTGTGGCTTCACAAGCTGTTTTAAATACATGTTATTAATCTGCGTGCTGTAGTTTTGACCTGTTAAAGTGATTAAAGAGGAAAACTGATGTCACTGTAGTTGGACTTTGAACTGATTTTTTCTCTTATATTGTTGCTTTTTAAAACACTTTTTAAAATTTATTTCATTTTGTCGTTGTTCAGAAATTCGAGGTTATTTAGCACATATATCACCCAGATTTAATTAGACTTACGTAATGGATGCTACAGTCGGCACAGAAGGCATTTTTTCATTTCATTTTAATCCGTGTGATTTTGGGGATTAACTGACCAGTCGTGGACTCGACCTGCCAGATGAGATGCTGCTTGATGTGTATCATGGAAAACTAAACTTTCCGGTTGCTCTGTAAAGACGACGGTTCAGAACTGGACCCTGTTTAGGACTGGTTCTGTTGCTGGGACGGCGTCATTAGAGCTGAGGTAAATTCTTTCTTTTTTTTAAATCCTCAGGATTTTCATGTCTCCAGCCATGGTAGAGATTCACAAGGTTCATGGATGGGGGGAAACCGGGTACCAATAGGAGACTTTAGTGTCTCTTTTAACAGGACTGCATGTTTATTTTCCAACCAACTTAAAAGCTTTTATAGTAAACTGGGGAAGTTCTAGACCCTTTGATCAATTAGCCAAATATACGGAATTATTCAAGCACTCTCCTGCCGTCTAACAAATTCGAACCCTTGGTCAAATCACAAAATACCCACTGTTCCATTTTACTCCCGTTTTCTTTACCACCTACTCTAGGTCCTTTCCAGCCACTCGTAATGGAAGGAGCAGAAGGAACCGATGACCTTCCATGCCAAGGAACTCAAGCTTATAAATTAAAAACGATTCAGTCGGGATCTTTGCTCCTCTCCTCTCATCGACTCTCAGGTTCGGCCGTCTCCGCCCTGAAGTCCAAGGTGAAGGAAAGATCTCAGATCTCGTGTCCACTCGTGGGATCCTTCAAACCTCTGCAACACAAGTCGGATCAGGTTCAGGAATGGAGAAGAAGAACCAGGACCAATGCTGAAGAGCTTTCCCAAGCTCAAGTGGTCACAGAGACTGATGTTGAATCTGGAGTTCTGGAAAACATCACCACAGGTTGGGATCAAAGTCTTCAAACCAAGATCTCTTTAAGGACCTGGAAGCCTCCGAAAGGATTCTGGAGAGAGATTCTGATCCAACCTGATTCCCTTTTGATAAACAAGGATATTCAGGAGCAGTCGAGGAGTGAAGAAACAGTTTGTGTGGAAATGCAGAAACCAAAGTGTAAACCACATAGAGACGAAAGAAGAAAGAAGTCAGAAGAAAGACCAGAAACTTGGGAGAAACCTGAGGAATCTGAAGGTCAGGGTACGGAACATTATTGGGGAGGCAACAAGACTGAGATTGAAGGCATGCAAAAATCTAAAAACCTCAAACCGAATCATGCAGGTAAAGAACTTCCTTGAGTCTGATGGGGTCTCGGTGCATCACACATGTGGGATTTTTTATTAGGTGTCTTATTTATATAAAGAGATTTTATAGGCATGACAAATACTGGATGAAAAGTATCTCTCAGAATCCCCCACTTACAGGGTTCAGACTTTTACCATGTACATTAAACCCTTTCATTACAACCTATCCACACTTCATAGTTGTTTTAAAGCATAAAAGACACGTTTAGAACAGTGCATTAAATGCCTGGGTCAGAAAAGAACATGCAAATGTGCTGCAGAGCCACCATACTCCGATTGTGTCTGTGGGGGAGGGGGCTGAGTGGATTTCGGATTATAATGTAAAACCAACTAATGAAACCACTCCCGGATCTCGGGAGCGTTGTGTAATGTCAGAATGTGACGCCAAGCTTCACAGTGTTCAGGTCACCACATGGGCAGCACAATAATACTTAGTTTTTACTTCATGGCTGTAAAGTATGCCTTCTGTGACTAGGTGCACCCTATGGTACACACTCTCTTTCTTAATTATGGTTGAGATGACTTAAATGAACAAACATGAGGACATAACTTTTTGCCATGAACAAACCGATGGTTTCTTTTGATGGTTTTAACAGAAACTGAACGGGGAGCAGGCAAAAGCTTTGGGTCAGAGCATCATTTCAGGTAAGGTGTTATGGTATCAATATAACCTTCTCTAAAGTGCTTGGAATATGGGAGTAGTTTTAAATAAGCTAACTGTGCTAGTCACGGCCTCCTAGGAGCAAGTGGGAGCAGTACTAGAGATGGTGGCAGGGTTCTAATGCGCAGGTTGGGTTATTGACCTTCTAAATCCATGGGATTTTTTAGGAAGTATGTGGGAATAATCCTTATTAGCTGGTTTAGAGTTCAGTTACAGTGAACCCATTGGATTATTGACCAATTGATTACTTATCTAGTGCTTTGACCACTAGGCTACAGCAGCTGCTCTGTCTTTTATAGGTTGCCTGTTTTACCTGTTGCGTCTGGGATGGACTTGACTCTGAGTCCACGTCATGAGCAGGCCAAGCGTTTGCTGGAGAAAGCCCGCTTAAAGGCTCGATCTCGGGCATATACCCATCAAGCTCCTCAAGCCCCTTCAAGAGAACCGTAAGTCACCTTGAGAAATTATTCAATTTTTCCTTTTACTATTTCCTGCTAGGAAAATAGTAGGAAGGAAGTATTTGTAATTTTATCTTCAATTCCTGTGGTGCAGGAAGGTGTTACCGTCCACTCATTTGCCAACAACGATGCTTGCAACCACTCAGGAGGAATCAGCTCCTCTGGACAGTGGAGATTTCCAGCACAAGTATCTTAAGGACCAGTTCCACCAAGAGGCAGAGCAGCAGTACGCTCATAAAGTGCATATCGGTAGGCCGGTGAAATCAGACCAGTCCCAGATTGATGGGCAATCTAAAGCAGATCTAAGTCTAGTATTTTCCCAAACGGGAACCGGCAGTTTGGGAAATCCTAAACTACAGCCTTCTTCTGACAATGTGCTTCTCAAGGAAGGTTTCCGGAAATGTGAGAGCTGTGGGAGCATCCTGCCTTCGACCGACAAAGCCATATCCAAAGACTCCACAAAGTCAAATCTGGAGGGGCAGAACGAATTAAGAAACCCCTTACGAAGTCCTGGTCAAACTGACCAATCGGCACACCTAGGAGACGACATGTTGGCACGAAGCTTTGCTCTGACTAAAAACCTCAAGGCCTCTGCAGCCAGTCAGGCTGAGGATCAGATTTCGGCTTTCGGGAAGCTCCGGAGGAGGAGCCGCAAGGGCGAGTCCCGGGCCGAGACCGGCCACGGTCCGTACGTCCGGGGTCAGGAACTTTTAGCCCAAAGACGGAATTCCAGGACCAGGCCAAGCATGGACGAGACCTCTGGAGGTCTTTTGAAACGCAAACCTGTACGAGGTGTGACTTTCGCTATCGATCATTCTTTACCCATGATTGCTGACTCCAGGAGCTTCAAGACTTCCACCGGACTTCAGCTGCCAATCAAATCTGCTCTGAAATCCAAGGGCAGGCCAGCGGTACAGCCGGCGGTGAAGCTCCAGCCTTCAGGTCAGTATCTTCAGATTAATTCCGACCATGAGTCAGAGAGAAGTTCCCAGTTCCGGAGTGATGGACATCAGAAGCAGCAGAGTAGCAGAACTTTAAAGGTGTCTCAGAATCCCAGACTCGCTCTGTTCTGCAATCAAGGTTCAGCATTGTGGGTTGCTGACCAGGATGAAGGTGAAGCTGGTAAGTCTTTCAAACGTTGGTGCAGATACTAGATAGTCAAGAAGGTCTTCAGAGTTCTTAGCCCAGACTAGATGTAACCAATATGCACATATTGTACTTGAACAGGGATTGTGTGTGTGTTTCCTTTAAATATTGTCATTTGTTCTATCTTTAGCCAAGTCATTGAGTGATGATGTCTGCAAGGATTCTACTCGTGTTACACCTCGTCCACCAGAACATCGACCAGTGGTGCTTCAACTAGAAGAGCTCCGGAAACTAGGGCACCGCAAAGCTGATCCACAGTGGGACGAATATCTGTCTGTATCACAGTGAGTCCATCACAACATCGAGAATAGAATCACTTGTATATTTAGAGTTTATTGTTGATTTGCAGGTTGTAATTTGTTATTTACTCAGATTGAACTAGAGAGGAACCATCAGCCGGAACCAAATTCCTTGTGTGTACTTACACACTGGATAATAAACCTGACTGTGTTTATTATCCTGGAATGTTTTTCCAGGAGAACGTTGGAGCGAGAGGGCAGGTCCAAGCTTTCTCTCCGTCGGTTCTTCTCGTCCATGGGTCTGAACAGCATGGGGAAGCTTGTGAAGGGCAGTCACTCCAACAGCATGGAACAGTTGTCCATCTCCACACCCAGATCGTCTCCCAGTCCCGTTCACAAAGGCCTTGCTCCACTCCAGAGGGCGCCCTCCCTGCAGGCCCTTCATACAGTCAGTGCAGCTGAGGTTCACCACATCTGCATGCGCCATGTTAAAGATCGTGTGTCGTGATTATTTCTTTTTTATGTCCTTCAGGAGTCTCCGCTCGCTCAGCTACGCAAAGTCTCGTCGGTACAGAGCCTGCGGTCTCCGAAAAAGAGATACGAACGATCGGTTCTACATGGAGATCCTTGTGTGGCTCTTAATCATGGATCCAGGTGTGTGTGTGTGTGTGTTTGTGTGT
>JAOUQU010372685.1:0-12326 GCA_028566735.1 Ammoglanis amapaensis
ACTTCCCCCCCCCTCTCACCTCATTTCACACTTCTCACTCACACATGCATATAAATACAAAGAGAGAGAGAGAGAGAGAGAGAGAGAGAGAGAGAGAGAGAGAGAGAGAGTGGGGGTTGAATACTTAAATACTAAACAAGTAAACAATGTATTTTAACTGTACCCCTTGTTAACTGTGTGTTCAAAACTATTAATCATTTGTTTCAATGTTTTACATCATATTTTCCCAAACTTCCAGCATGTACTTGCCTTTATGTAAAGTGACTTACAATTGCAATAGAAAAGCATTTTGAGCAGATGAAGGGCCTTTGCTCATTTTTGTATATTTTATATTTTCTGTACTGAGTGATTCATGAAATATCTCCACTGTAGGACTAATAAAGAATTATCTTATGATATCACTGCCTTGTGACTACACGAGTCCTTTTTTACATTGTGCTGAACTAACCGAATGCATGAAACTCATGGGGTGCGGCTAAGCATGTAATGTTCCAGGAGGAAAAGAAAGGGGAATGAATGAAAGGGTTAATTAAGCGATCGCTACATCTGTTGTTCATAAACTGTACCTAAGTAGTCACTGCTTTTTACCCATGTGTGTCCTAATAAATCAATCAAAAGCCCAGAGCGGCTTAAAAACACAGACATTGGAACTGGTTGTGTTTAAAGTTAATATTAAGTGCTTTGCTAAGACTGTGGCAGGTTAAATTGTTTAAATAAACTTGCTGGGGTAAAAAGATGAACTCACTCTGAGTTGCTTGTGTTCCTCCCGCTTCCACTGTCAACTTGTTTCAGTAATGGTTTGGTAAATTCACATATTATTTAGTATAGTGGTATGTGGTTTGGGACACAGCCAAACATTATGAACTCATGCCAGACGAGGATGTTACTTTGCAGTGAGCACAGTTTTCAATTCTTACGATATAGGAAAATATACACGTTATAGAATGACCATAAACTATGTGGCAAATCTTTCACTAAAAGAAAATCTTTCACAAAAAGCTTATAAAATTATTGAAATTAATTATATAAATGATTATTGGTGTCGTTGTGTAATATCTATGTAAATACACAAATAGTCGTCACAAGAGTTCATTTGGTAGATATATACATGTTAGATCAGGATTAAATTAATACTTTAATGAGTACTTTTTTCACAATCGCATATTTAAGTTTTATTCACAGGCTTATGCACTCATATTATAATCGAAAAAATGTCAGTGAAACTGATAGGGGAAGCAATAAGTGGGGGGTTTTGTGGGGTTCGCTAAGAGGGCTGCCAAGCACAGGTGCAAGACAGCTCAACAGCAGTGTGGCAAACAGCAGACCCATTGTTGCCAAGCCATCAACATATAGCAGCACGTGTGGCTCATAGAGGCAAGTGTGAGCTAATGTATATCGCAGGGGATCGACTGTAGGAATGCCATCGTTTCCTGCTCTGAAAGACACGAAGAAACACAAGCAAAACAGAGCTTGGGCTTTAAAAAAAAAAAAAAAAAAAGAGGATCAGCTACCGAAAGCAAAGCCTGTACTGTATTTTAAAACTAATCCCTATTGGTAACATGAAACAAGAAAATTCCATGTATGTAAAAGATAGAACGTATATCACATTACAACTCATAACGTAACATATAAACGTACCTAATTCTGTCCATAATACAGGACAGTGATACAGCACCAAACGTAAACTCGAATCATTTCTCATGCGCTGTAGCAACAAAACAAGAATGTGACATATTTTACCACTGTGCTTTTTATACACAAAAGAAACTACACTACTCAATGCAAATGTGAAATGCACATTTACACACACTAGTGGGCAGCAATGAGTACATGTGCCCGGTGTGCTGGGCAGCTTTAGACCCGGCGCCAGGGGAGCAGTTAAGTATTTAGTGTCTTACTCAAGGGCATATTCTTCAATCGTGACCTGTCGACTCTCAGAATAACCGAGCCACAGCTGCCCCATGGTCCCAGTCTTAATAACTAACAGCAGACAAAATAATAGTCTCAATAAATGTTTTGTAAAATGTTTTTTATAAAGTATTAAATACTTAAGTCCAATCAAACGTAATCCCATTTATATGTTCTATCACCTTTTCAGACGTAGATTATTGGGTGACAACCTTGTTTAGGCGATACATTCTTGCATTCCAACACAACTGCTCTTGTGTGCTAACAAGGTCCTGACCTCAACCCCAAAAACACATGTGGGATGAACTGGAATATCAGTGCCTGACCTCATTATTGGTAATTTGACTCAGTCGACACAATTCACACAAACACACTCCAAACCCTCTAAAGTAGAGGCTATTTCAGTTGGGAAGGGTAGGGGGGATCTATATTAAAGGCTATGGGTTTGGAATGCCCATTAAGTTCATGTTCAGGTTCCATATAGCTTTATAAGTTGCAGTGGTTTTAAGTGTCATTTTTTTACGCTTCAACTAATGATGAGCTATGCATAACCAACATGATCATGCTAAACCATTCTGGAAACATTCCAACGACCATAAAGTTACAGTTCTTACATTAATCATGAATACTATCTTTTAATTATCATCTAACAAAGCAGCAGCTCTTACCTCTTTTTTTTAAACATACGACTTTCCCCACTCTCCCTGTTAAACATTAAAGAATTTCATAATACGTTGAGGTTTCCTCTTTAAACACCAGTGGAAATTGAGAAATGAGGAAAAACAAAGTGGCTTTTCAAAGTGACAACCACACCCAGCAGGGTTAATATTTCACATGAGAAAATAACAAAAGCTTGTATGTTTTTATTCTCAGATTTGTACAGGAATATATTTTCATTTACATTACTTGTCAAGCTTTCCATAAAACCACACAAATACTATTTACAATTCTAATAGGAACTACATTCGCCACATCGTACTTTAATGTGGGTCCCAAGCGCGAACAAATAGCGCGAAGGGTTGCAGCAGGAAGGGCATCCAGCATAAAAGATGTGCCAAGTATATGATGTGGATAAGAATCGGCTGTGTCGACTTTGTGAGCGGATGCTCAGATTTTCATCGAGAGACATTAATTCAGCTTTCACATTGCACAATTATTAAGTATAAAAATCCTAATTGCCTGTATTTGTCTTCTTTTAGGCGCGTAGAACATGTTTTAGGGTTCAAAAGGTGGTCACTGTAGGCCTCTTATTTATAGTACATAAATATATCACTAGACTATTACACTTTTGGTTTCCTGTAATTTGTAGTATATAACATTTCCCAGCAAATATCCATTTCCATAATTATTAGCGCCATACTTAGATCCTAAGTATAAACACAATTTAAAGAGACACTTAGAGCGAAGACCACCCGGCATGATAAAGGCTTGGTCAAGCAAGCAGTCTCGAGAGAGACTTTAATGAACAACCACCATCAAAATCAATCCACACTGAGCGAAAGCAGTTACTACAGAGCAGCCGGCAAAAAAAAAAACCCCAGAACAATAGTTGTGCTTGCCGCTGTACTAAACATGTAACGCTCTAAATTGTAGAGTGAGGTGTAGAAGTTGTTTGAGGTTTGTATTATTGTTCGGTTGGTTGGTCATTGCCTCTCTGTGCATGGAAATCCTTCATGTACAAGAGTAAGTTGTCAGTAGTGGATACAGGACCTTGGCCTTTTACACTGATCTGAGGTTGAGCTGTTCCAGCTGGGACAAGCTGCACTCCAGATTCTATGAAGTCTGGTAGTGCGTGAATGTTCCCGGAGGGCTGGGGGTGATGGGGGGATTTAGGGAGGGATGGGTTGAGGGTGGGGTGGTGGGGAGGCCGGGGTTGCCACCATCTCCTGTACTCTAAAATTACAGACTAACTTTGTGGTCAGTAGTAAGATACTTTAAGACACATTCTTTTGGTCTTTTGCATCCACACACAATTTTTCCTTCATTTCAGCATTTAAAATAAATGGGTCCAAATCCAAGTGGTAATTTGGGTACGCATGCCTAAAGAGGCGTTCTCTAAAACTCATTTTCTGTCATCAGTTTGTTTAAAAACTGCAAATATGATGTCAAACTGAATTTGGATGTTATGATCATAGTTGCAATTCAAATGAAACTTGAATGAACACGTTCAATTTTTTTTACTAAAGGACCGTTGTTGTGATGCTTCTGCTCAGTTCTTTCCACTTATTAAAGTCCAGGCTTCTATCTACAGAAGGCGCCACTGGGAATTTGGGACCCAAAATAACATAAATTAAAGCTCTTTGCTTTACCACAGCCTGTCACATCAGGACATTCTGATCTCTGCTGTATTTCTATAGCTACATTACTGTGGCTGTCACATGATTATCACTTTTATTATCATTTATTCGTTATAATATTTCTTGCGTTGACTATCAGTATTTATAATACGTTTATACAAATCCTTGTAGTTGTCATTGCCGTCGCATCATCTAATTAGCTAAGCATAGGTTTGCATTGTAAAAGTTTGGTTTGGTTACCAGGAACAGGTTTGAAGCAGGTTTTGTGAATGCACTTTTTTGTGTGAATTAATTCAAACTCACGCAACCCTCATCAATGTTAGGGCCAAAACCGTTGGAATAGCAATGCTCTAAATGTTCAAGTTAAAAGAATGATCTCATTCTTGAGGCATTTTCCTTAAACAAAGACAACTTCACTGGAAAAGTTTTACATCTGAAATGTAGAAAGTAAAAAAATCTCAGAATACGTGATTCGTGCAAACAATTCCAGTCAATGTTTGACTTACATTTATTAACTTGGCATCGATCACTGCTGGCATTGCTAGTGTTAAGCCTTGATGGATGGCACCGGTTGATTCAGGGCAGATGACCCACCCAACACTCACTGTGTTTGGTCATGCATTGAATCAGATGAGCACTCTGGCATGATGGGAGAAAAGAAAACTTGTGTGAGTGTGTGGGTGTGCATATTTGTGATTCCTTGTGTGCATTTCGGTGCAACCCACCTTATCAAGAGTGCAGACCACTACAGACCACTGGGTCCTTTGGACATTTACACACACAGCAGGATTACCAACTGACCATTCTGTCATTAAGTGAGTAAATAAGTACGGAACACCTGTCCGAACTGAACAAACTCTAAAGGGTAGCTGTGGCTTGCTGAGCCAGATGACATGACACGTAAAGCATGATAACCCTCCTCTCACAGCTGACTGGTCCTTCCTTTCACCCTCGGCCTGTCTGTTAGGGCACGGGGAAAGTACAGGGCAGCTGTGTAAAGTGCACGGGGTCGGGCAAAACACACAATCTTCTCCTGTCGCTTAGGGTCAGAAGGAAGGGGAGAGACAGATATTAGTTAGAAGCAAAGAACAGGGAGGAGAGGAGAGATTTGTAAATCTGTTATCCAGAAGATAAGAAAATTGGGCCTGACCTTCAGCTGAAAAGCTTTTAGATAGGTTGTTGGTCATGGGGTCATAGAATCTCTAGTGAAAACAAACAGTAAGTACAAGGTTGTACGTTCACACATTTAAAACACATCCAAACCCACATCATTTATTATTCAGTCAGTCCATAGTTTATTGCTGTATCGGGCCTCCGCTTTTCATATCCTTTCATAACATTTTGGACTTTGGTGTGTACATCCATTAAGCTAAATGTTCTTTGAAGTTGTGACATTTATAACACAGTTCCGTCACTATTTGTATGTGGTTATATCTCTGCAGAGAACAGAAAGATAGTTCGTGTCTAATGCAAAAGAAAAATCCACCCACGAGAAACTAAAACATCATTTTCAACAATAAAATCTAAAAGTACAATCAAAATCAGCCCCAAAACATAATCCAGCATACTGAATGTGCATATTTTGTCTGTTTTCTGAAACACCATTAACACAAAAATACTGTTTACAAAGTACTCCAGACATGTTTGACAGAAAATTGGTGTAGATGTTTATGATTAACCTTCCTGTGTCATTTCAAAGGTAAATTATGTCTGGAAGTGGTGGTTGCAAATCACAGTTCTTGTTTGCTGACAGAACCAGCGTGTTACACTGAGCTGTGAATCTGCACCCCGCCATTTTCTCAAAGGGGGCTGGGAGAGGGAGCGAGAACAGCTCTGCTCCTAAAAACATCTCAGGCAAGTCAAAAATGATTTCGCAGGTGACAATCGGCCAGTCCATTCTACAGCTGTATGGACAGCAGTTTAGTAAGATGACTTTACTGACCCATATAATATCAAAATCTATAGAGGTAATAATTAGGCAGTGTGTAGTATTGGGAATAGTCATGTATATAAAATATACACAACAAGATTTCAGTTTCACTGTAACATTTACTTTTAAAAGTTAATAGATATTCATTATTTATATGACACACATCCAATAAAAGAATTTGCCACCGTCTCAGTAACACATAGTAAATTAAAGAGATTTAGATTTAATAGATGCTTAAATCTTAATAAACGAAACACAAGGCCGTCCATCGTTTTTTTAATCTTTCATCTCAGAACAGAGAAACTAAACATTTATAAGGATGAAAAAGCTTTTAGAATGATGTCTGTAATTAGAAGCCATTATAAAAATAGAATAGCCCGTCTATAATAAATAGGCTGAGTTGCAAGGTAACCAGACACCCAGACACTGGTGTCATACACACTGCTTTTAAAATTTCATGTGATTTACGTTACGAGTAAAGTGCAAATCTGTTTAAACTCAGGAAGACATAAAATACGATGCGGTGACACTTCACTTATCATTTGTCTTATTTAATCCTGGACACTGAAGACGGAGAAGAACTAATCTCCACTAAGCTCCATAGATTTAAACCCTGAGACTGCAACACTGAGATTGTTCACTATTTTCTTAAACACACCTCTGATATTATTAAAGCATTCACTGAAGTCACAAATATGTAATTTGGCAATGGACAAAATCTCTAAACATGAAGTAATGACATTTTTAGGCCTACTGCTAATTGTAAATATCATAGCATTAGCTATATTGACTACTTTGTACCTGCTTATACAGGTAGATCCATGGATTCATACGTCATTATTATGTCGAATAAGTTAACGTACATATGCGTGTAGAATGACATCGAAATGTGTTGCTTTAAGGTGCACAACAATGGTGTACTAAGGAATATTTAAAACCAGTCTTACCACTGGGATCATTTGTGTCATTACACAATGTGATGCAACTATTGTCTAGTGTACAAGTAGGCTGGTAGGAATAATAATCCCATAACATACGTATAGCACCTGTGAAAACAGTTCTAGCAAATTTAGAGCAGGTGATTCGAACATTTTCAGGACCTCAACATTCCAACCCAAGTCAATTCCAGTGCTCCCATCGGGCCAAAGCATTACCCAATACGATGACGGTTATCCTACAGAATGGAATTAAGAGTTTGAGATAATAAAATATGCCATGCCTTTCTTTTATTGGCAGGATTTTCAAAAGTGGCGTGTCTGAAATGTCTTGTAACATTACCCGCATGTAAGGCAAGCTCTGATTATGTCCCCAACCCCGATGTTAAGAACAGCTGGGTCATTATCACGCTTAAATAGATTTATTTAAATACCAATATAGATATGTGTCTATTTCATTGGGGTTTATTCAAGCCTATTAAAACGTCTAAAGAAACAATATAGACCCAATCCCCGGCACTACTATTATTACATTAAGAGAGGGACTTAAGGAAGGTAAAAAAGTCTCCTGCAGCTGCAAAGGCTTTGTGGTAACAGACTGATGGAGCCGAAAAATAAAACACTAAACAAATGTCCCACTTTGAACCGTGTGTTACGGGTTAAACCTGTAGTGATTGTGCAACAAAGCAGTACAGCAGTGACAGCTGTGTCTGGGAGGAACCTCACCTCAGTGGAAAGGCTAAGGAAGCTCCGTTCCGTGTGTCTTTGCCTCAACATGCCCCATCGCAGGAGATTCTACCTTAACCACACTTTAAATCAGTGCTTTAGAAGGGTGTGGGAAATTTGGAACAAACTCGAATGACTTATGCAATGCAACCTTTTCCTTTTGTTGTTCTGGGTATTTCAGCCCTTCATGACCACACATGTCCATAAGTCAAGCACACAAGCACAAAATCCGAGTCCTAAATTCCTGACTAATCAGGACATGTCGCTTTATTTCTTCGGATTGGTAATGTTTGAAAAATTAAGTCACCCCTAAATCCAGTAAAACAACAAATGTATGCTATTGGCAACAGCACCAAAAAGCAGAAATTATTTAAAAGATATACGAGCTCTGAGTATTAGTCATTTGAGACTAAGACAGTTTTTGTAACAAATCTGCTTTATCCAAGTTTCTATCGTGATTATGATTTATTGCACTCTTAAAAAACCATTTACTGTTTAAAATAAACACACCCAAGAATCATCAATGTGAGCCGGAATACACCCTAGACAAAGTCCCGCTTCATGGCAGGGCAGGACACCCGACTTATTTATTCAGTCACTCACCCACATCTAGGGATAATTTAGAATAGCCAGTATAACTACTAGCATGGTTTTGGAGGTTGGAAACCTCTACAGGAAATCCATAAAGTTCCTATAATGAATGTTACTCCGGGGACTTTAACAACTGTTTTTCTTTGTGACCGAATGATTGAATGCAATTTCTCTAATATTTGTGTTGTAGCACATTCACATCATCACCAGTATCAAATGAACAGCTTTATAAGCCACAGTGGCCTTTCTGTTGGTCCATGCCAGATGCTATAGCTACTTAAAATTTTATTCCTATTTAGTATAAGGTACAAGAAACATATCTGTGTTTTAAGGTTAGTCTTTTTTTTTCAGATCATGATCGAATGAGTCCTCTTGAATGATAGATGTATAATAAAACACCTGGCCATTATGATTTGGCTAATATCTAGAACACGCAGGTTTTCATATCTGCTGCATTAAACATCTGCGGTGATACGAATTGCTGGCATCGGCTAAATATTAATATATCATAAACAATAATATGCACGGCCTTGACCATGTGCATTTGATGAAAGGAGTCACAGGGATATGTGTGGCTTAGTAGTTAGAGAGAGGGGCTTGTAATCGGAATGTTTCTGGTTCTATTCCAAGAGTCAACGGGTCAAATGCCCTTGTATAAGGCACCGAACCCTTAACTGCTTGTCAGGCGCCGTGGCTAGGGCTGCATGTGTGCTCACAAATACATCCAAGTGTGTGTTTCACTAGTGCGTGTAAATGAGTGATTCATGACACAGACTGGGTTAAATGAGGAGTAAACATTTCTGTGTAGAAGCACAGTAATGAAAAAAGTTTATCTTCTAAATGATTTAACTTAAAATCTTTTTGTATTATTTTTTATTAACTTATTCAAAGTAAAGTCCTGTTTTCTAACAATGGGTTACAACTCGTGAACTTTTTCTTTGTCGATATAGCTAGAGGAAAGTTTTACTGTGTAATTCCCATTATTAAAGTTGGGGCAGTAGGAAAATATTACATAACAAAATGTCAGCATGCAACCATTCGACCTTTCTGTCTTCTGTCTTTGTCTTTCAAAATTGTTTATACGGTTTGAGCAGTGATGCATAAATCCATGCTAATGTATTAGAATAGCAAGTAGGTAGCCAATGATTTATAAACCTCACCAGACATATCAGACGATGTGGGAATGAATTTCCTGTTTGGTGAATATTCAACTGACATCCATTCTAGTTCATCTGTCAGGAATTTATCAGCATGCTGAAACAGATAACTGGTTTAATCTCGTTTGATCTAGTTTAATCACTGTAGTTTTCTGTTGTGCTTTTCTTAAGTTTATGGTCTACAAATTAGTGGAAAGAATGTTGCCTTATAATAATGAATATAATCTTGACCTATATATAAAAAAGAGTTTCTGGCATTTGTAAGTAGTTTTGGGTCAAGATAATGACATGCAGTGAATTTTCAAACTATTAGATTTTGTTCGTGTCTCTGTGATGTAAATACAATTGTCTTTACTGTATTAGTATAAAAGTTAAATATTTTAGTGTGTCTGTGTTACTCTAGGTAAATCTAGATAAATCTATTGTCAATTCTTATCAAGTCCATCTTGGAAAAACAAAATACAAAAAAAATATATGAATAATTATACTCAATATTTTGAAATGTCAGTTATTTCCTTGTCTACATGAACTTTTACATTAAATCAAGTAGATTTTGTGTCATAATTATAATTCAGTAAATGTTAAATCACACCGGTTACAACTATGGGCAACACATGTATGAAGAGTAGATGCTGATCCTCCAAAAACAGACTTGATTTGCATAGATGAAATAATGTGTAGTAAACAGTATCCACCATGATCATCATCACCATTAAAATTCTAATGGTTAAAATGTTTTGAAAAAAATAAAAAATCTGTTATAGAGAACTGATCCAAGATTTTTTATGGCTTCCTTTTATTCATCTTAAAATTGATAACTACCAAACGACAGGGCAAACACAGTTTGTAGGGACGGATTGGTAACAAGTAAGTTAAAAAAACGTGAAAAAGAAAAAAGAAAACGAGAATAAATACTGTAGTAACCCAACAAACAGCCGCTAAAATTTCACTTGGGAAAAACTTTTTGCCAACAAATGCTTTAAATGCTGTTTCCACTTACAAATCACAGAATGATCGAGTTTCAGCCACGGAATCTAATGCCAGATCACAAGGTTGCTGTGTTTTTTGAAAACCACAAAGCAAAACCATTTTAAGTTGCTCTAAAAAGTCAAGCAATCAGTCTACTCGGATGTCCAAGTCAAACCACGTCGACGCCAAATCGAACATGTTCTGGCAAAAGCCAATTCCAGAAAACACAGCATGCATATATTTGTATAACTTGCATTGTTACTGTTTTCTCTTAAAACAACCTGCTTCTTAAACAACGAGCAGATCCCACACTTAACGTGAGATTCAAATCTGCACCTTTTTTCCATCATGGCTGCCAAGCTAAGGAAGAACATTCCCTGCTTTCAGTCCTCCCTCCATCTCATTCTCAAGCACTATATAAGGACAAGTGACAAGCGCTTCTGCAATCATACACCACTGTCTGTGTGCTGCTCACTCCATAAAAAGCCAATCTGGTAATTTGTGGGTGTTGAAAAGAGAAATGACTTTTTAAACATCTGTGTGTGTTATGTACAGCTTGACTGCAGAAAGTACAACAGAGTTTACTGTAGTAATCAATTGCATCGCAGTTAATTCTATTCGAAACACCACATTAGCACACATAATTCTATAAACACCACATTAGCACATACTCTGTAGGTAATCGATGGACATATGAACATCTAACAAACTATATGAACTTATAAGCTTTGACTTATAGATTGTATGAATGTTGGTCATCCTTCTTCAAAGCAGTGAAACAACAAATGACCTTAATTTTCTTTTTTGTGTAGAGTCTTTGTACAGTTAGATGTATTATTGTCCTTAATATTAAAAATGTCTTAAAACTAATTAATCTTAAAAAACAAGATGGATTTCTACAAACATTTGGTTGAAATGTGTGTCACAATGTGGACACAAACATATTTAGTCTTTGATGAAATGTACAACCTTTTTAAAGAAAAGAATTTTTACATAGAAGTTTTTTGTGAACTCACATTTCCATGACCATCACGATATCTGACTTCCCCTCAAAGGCATCCACACACTGTACAAGCTTGGGGTGGTGGAGGCTGTTCATGATGCCGATCTCCTGCCTGACATTCTCCTTTTCTTTCTGGGAAAAGGCTTTGATAAACTTTCCAGCCCAAACCTTTTTACTCGACTTCTCAACCAGTTTGAAGACCTGCCCAAATTTGCCACTAGATGAAAAAACAAAACAAGAGAAGATCAATCAGAGAAACACTGTGGTGTTGAAACAAATTTGTGAGAAATCTTAACAAATATGACAAGCGTCTTACGTGCCCAAGCGATCCTCCACATCATAGAAATCCTTAACACTGCAATCTTTCTTAATGACCACATCTCTGTACTCTGGTTCTTTGTCGGAATCTGGAGATTTGTGGGATGGGAGATAAAAAGCTCAGGTGGAATGAGATGGCTACTCTTATTTCGTAATTTAAAAAAAAACAACTTTTCCCTAATTATTTTCACACAGCGAAAAGCGATTCCAAAAGCGATCGTTCTTAGCGATTTACGAATGACTTTAAGAACGACGTAACTTTAAGAACGCAAATTTTACGTCGCTTTCCCAAAAGCCTTCTTAACTCTCCTAGACTTCACCCCTGAAAAGCGACATTCAGGCGAAAATGGTATCACCGATTACCACACAATTTCTCATTATTATAGCACCAAAACCAAACAATTAAATTAGAAAATATATTTTAAAAACAATATAAACAATAAACACTCATATTTAAATTAGGCTACTGTTATAAAATACAGAAAACATTTA
>JAOUQU010372791.1:0-12325 GCA_028566735.1 Ammoglanis amapaensis
GGAATCTTTGAGCCTGGTAGGAGCTCAATGGCACAATCATACTCCCGGTGAGGAGGCAGATGACAGGCATGACCCTTGCTAAACACCAAGGCAAGTTCCTGGTAAGCCGGAGGTATGATGGCTGGGAGGATCTCCAAGGAGGAATGGGTGGCAGCCACGGCCACGTTCTTCATAGGAAGTCTCAAGCACCGGCCTAGACATTAGGATGACCAAGAAGAGATATCCAGAGGATCCCAGGTGAGGGTGGAATTATGATCGTGAAGCCAAGGTTGACCCAAAATGATAGGAGAAATTGTGGCGGTCATGATATAAAAAAGCTTCTTCTCCTCATGGAACGCTCCTATGCGGATTGAGATCGGGATGGTACAGTGGGTAAGTTTACCCACGATCTTGCTGTTAACCCTGGAGATATGTTAAGGAACTGCTGAAATCTGTAGCTTCTGCACCAGATGATCCTCTATGAAGTCCCCTTGGACCCAGAGTCGATCAGCGCCGCTACCACAAATACCTAGGAATCATGAGATAATTAGATATGATTGCAAGACTTGGTCGTATGAGAAAGCCCGGAAGAGCTCAACTTCTGGAGCTTGGGAGCTTTGGACCTCTTCACTCCTCCTGCTGCCTCTGCTTGCCTCTTCGGCATTGCGTGAAACTCAGGAAGTTGATAGTCAGCTTCTCCACAGTATAGACAAAGATGGTGTCTGAGGTGCTCGCTCCGTTGTTGTTCAGTCAGCCCTGTGCGACCCATCTCCATGGGTTCCTGGCTGGATGCAGTTGAGAACTGACTGATGGGAAAGCGGGTGATGGAAATCCGCATGGAAATCCAGTTGAATGGATAGATCAATGAGTTCCTCCAAACTCATATTTAAAGAGCGGTATACCAGTTCTTTTTGGAGGCTAGCTGTGAACTCGGCCTTAAACTGTGATATGAGTGCTATGTCGTTCCAGCCACTAGATGCCGCCTAAAGTACGGAACTTTAGGGAGTATTCCGCCACACTCTTCTTTCCCTGGTTGAGTAGCCAAAGTTCATCCCCAGCTGAGACACCGTGCTAAGGATGATGGAAAGTGCTTCGGAAAGCAGAGAGGAACCGTTGAAGGTTATGAGCATCGGCGCCATCGGTGAGCCAGATGAACATAGCCCAGGAGGAGGCCTCACCTGTGAGACTAGAAATAAGGAGCGCAATGGCAGTACATTCAGGAGTGGAAGGTCTGCTGGCTAGGAACAGCAATAATTTGAGGAAGAATTCCTCACAGCACTCAGGATCCCCTGAATAGAGAGGAGGTTTAAATACGAAGATGCATGTAGAGGACTGTACGACGGAGGAGGCAGGAGCAGATGCCACACTGGAGGTCAGTCCTGGAGAAGCCGTCGCCGTAGCTGGAATGAGAAGCTGCCATGGCCCCACAGTGAGGTTCTGGACCTGTAGAGGAGGAGTTTAATTCGCCGACCCCTGATCAGCGATCTGCTACATCATCCGCTGGAGTAGTTCTTCCGCCGTCTCAATATTTGTGTCGAAATATTCTGTCAGAATCTGCTATAAGGAGCAAGTCGGAGACGTAGATGCAAAACAAAGGTAGTTTATTGAATGAAAAGCATAGCAGTAATGAGCAACGAGCGTATGGAGGCAATAGGCAGGAGGAGCAATGGAATGGAGTAGGCTGCTGTATGGGATGAGGGACTGCAAACCAGGGTAGCGATGGGAACCTGGACACAGAGAGTAGAGAACACACCGAGCACAAAACAAAATAATAGTGGTTCAGACAGGAAGGAAAACATTGGAGAAGAAATGGCTACAATAAGGATTCGAGGAGATTTAGTCAAAATAATAAACGCTATGATAGTACAGGGATAGAGTGAAACATAGAGAAGAGAAGGAAGACGAACTGTAGACACACAAAAAAAATAAATAAGTAAAAAGGGTTGGTGAACTGCTTGAAGCAGCGGACGTACGGGATCGTGAGCGGCAGGAGATGGAGAGATGATGAGGGAGAGCGAGGGAGATAGAGATAGAGTTAGTGGTGAGAGAGAGAGAGCATTAGTTCACCAATATCGTTACTGTTAGTAAAAGAGAGAGAAATGTTAGTAATAAGTACTCTCAACCCATACTCTGGCAGGACCGCACCGACTGAGCGAGCTGGGGTGAGACCGAACTCAGCCAACCAACTAAATCAAAATGCTCTGAGACAAACAGCAAAAATGGAGAAACAAAATTCAGACAAGGACAAATCAAACACACACACTCATTCACAAAACTATCGCTAAAGAGGGAAAGTAGGGGGAGGGCGATACTTAGGTTACTCAGTGTAGAACACACTCACAACACACTCACCCAAAAGAGAAAAACACAGAAGTAAACACGAATCTAAATGGAGGAGAAAGGAGATGGAGTATCACAAGGATAAGTGCTCGGTATGATGGCAAACAATCAATACTTCGCACTCGAGCAGCAAAACTGGAAACCTTATAAAAGAAAACAAAAAAACTGGAAATGATGATCCGCACCTGGTGAGAAGAAAATTGCGTTCTGATTAGTAGGCAGGGCTACGGGAGCGAGAGAACGCGAGGGGTTCAGGAACGGGATTACGGGAGCGAGATCCCGCGAGAGGATCGCGAACGAGATTTCTAACAGGAGCGGTCAGTCAAATATTATTTGACCTAAGAGAGTGTGCGTCCATTAACACCGACTGTGTTTTCTAGCCTCTCTTTTAAAATATTATGATCAACCATATCAAACGCTGCATTAAGATCAAATACAACAAGAAAAGTGACACATTCACTGTCAGACAACATTAACTTCTCATTAACTACTTTAATTAGTGTGGTTTCTGTACCACACTAACACTAACGAATGAACTGACATTCGTTCATTTAGACTGACATTTTTCATGAATACAATTCTCATTCAAATAAATGTTAAATAACTGTTTGGAAATTGCTTTTTCCAATATTTTTAAAACAAAGGTAAGGTTTGGAATTGGCCTATTGTTAGCTAGAACATGTGGATCAACATTAGGTTTTTAATCAGGGGTTAAATAACAGCACGTTTAAACAATTTTGGTACATACCCAAGGCCATACCCATACCCAGCTCTACAATAGCTGGGAGTACATCTTGAAGTAGACAAGTTGGTACAGGATCGAGTATACACGATGAATATTTCGATGAATTAATCAATTAATTCCTTTAATACAATTTCCGAAAATGAACTTGGATTAACTTATTACTATTATCCTTACTATTCTCACCAATGCTACTCAGGGTAGGTCCACACCTGGCATTGGAAACAGAAACACACTGAATCTATATTGTGATGCCACTTATTTCCATGCTGCTTGTTTTAGTGCGCATGTGTGATCATTGTACCATGGGGCAAGTTTTTTCTCCCTAATCACTTTAGTTTTGAGTGGGGCTACAATATCTAAGGTTGTGCGCACTTGTTTGGTTGCTGCTTTTAGCTATGAAAGTTTTAAATGAAGAAATTTAGTAGTTAATGTCATAGTTGTCATTTATGAGTGTGTGGATTTACCGGATCTTATATTGCTTACCGTAAATGTAGCAGGCATGTTTTTCACACATTGTTGATGGGTTAGACTAGGCAAACTTAAGAAATGCTAATGAGGCTAACCACGTTTGTTTAGTTCGTAAATCCGTGCTTCACCACTGTGTGCAGGCTGTGAGTTGTTTAGAAAAATAAACAAGAAAAAATGTGCAACAAGCAGAGATTTCAGAAGAACTTTTCAACTGTTTCATCTGGAATTCAAATCGCTTTTTTATATGACTACCAGCAGAAACAGCAGTGAATCCTACTTAAGCATCAACTTCAACTCATCTTCTAAAGCTAAATACATTTGTTTTATTATTATGGCCCGAGCTTTATAGCCATGTTTTGAGTTCAACATGTTCAGTTATTCCTTATCTGTGTTTAGTGATAACTTTATATTTGATACGTGTAGATAATTTGTTAGTCTGATGGAGAAGATCTCAGTGTTAGAAGGGCGCATTCAGGTGTCAAAACAAGCCACTATTAGTGAGGGCTTAGATTCAGCTGTGTCAGCCCTGTATTGGAAAAAAAATAGACACAAGACTTAAATTTAAGATAATTAATGACAAAGAGTATATTTATTGAAATGAAAAAAAGAATCTACAGGAAAGTGTAAACACAAGTCCTGCCAATGAGATGAGAACTCTCAGTGGTCACTGTGGTTAATTTATACTTATGACGTTTATGCCTCAGGGTTAGGTTGTGGTCAGGACTCGAATGGCACCAGTTTCTGTAAGATGTTGTAAAAGCATGAATCTGCCCTGGGGTAGGGTTGTGGTCAAGACTAGCTAGACCAGTCCAAGGGATATGTCATAAACAAACAGGACCCTGTCCATTATCTCTGTTATCAGTAGAAACACGTCTGAATGTTGGTCCCATTAAGCTAAGGAGTCGGAAGATACCTTTAGACACAGACCATAAAAACCCATCTGATTTACAGGATGTGCCATGTGTATGAGTTTCTAAAGTAAACAATAACCTTTAAGTACACATATCAAAAGCAAATTCCTCTACATTTCCCTCCTTTGATTATTTTAAAATTCATCAAATCACATAAAAATGTTTGTTTAGTATGTACATGTGCATCTTAAAGTACAAGAAACAGGTATCTTTCTAGTTACATCATTATATTGGCTACAGAGAAATAAAAGAAATCACACAACCCGATCATATATCTTCCTTTTTAAACCGCATAGTTAAGAAAGTGTCATCCCCCACTGTATCAATGGCTAATTAATCAAGGTATGAATTATCATAGTTATCCTCTTCTGAATTAACAGGATTGAGTTGTGCCATCTGAATCATCTGTACCTGTTTCGTTACAGAGTTTTGAATAGTTTGTCATACATTGATAAAAAAAATTGTCCACAGCATAAAAATAACAGTACTATCATAACTATTGGTATCAAGGAAATAAATATAGATTTTCATGTTCCTTCTTCCTCATGTCTAACTGTTTGGCTATTTCTTTCATGCGATTAAAAAGCACTAATCCCAGCTTGCCATTGACTCTGATTCTGTGCTGTAACCTGATGCAATTATTCCCCTTCCCTGGGATCGGAGTGCACTTGTTGCTTGCTTCATGGTCGGTCTCATTATCATCACCAGAATGCCTAAAAAAGCATAACAGGTAGCATATCAGTTGGTGTGGCCACCAGACATTTCCCTCGTGTTCTGGTGTCGTTGCGCTGGCTCTGGTATACATGGACCTGTTGATCCAGGTATCGTTTGCCTCCTGTATTGGTTGTTGTAGTGGAGCTTGAGGCGATGTAGAGTCCCAGCATTAGTATACACATTAATATTGTGCACACTACTGCCACGATGCACGCCATTGTCGCATGTCTTTTGGAGATGCCCATCTCAAGACGATTCCTTGTCTTTGTCCTCATCCAAGGGTTTTTGTAGTGAATGAGGTTGATCCATGTAGTTCGCCCTTCAGCTTTTATTTTATTCAGCTGTGTTGGTTACTAAGAGCACTTGGAATAGTCCTTGCCACTTTGGTTGATTCCACTTGTGATGTCTGAATGAAGTCTTTCACCAGGATCCAGTCACCTGGTTTGAATCTGTGGAGAGGATGTGACGTGGGTGAAGGCAAACACTGTTTTACCTGCTTAGAGATAGCAAGCACACAGTTGTGAAGACAAAACACAGTATTGCAACATTGATATTTCAGTCAATTGGTCAGGTAAGTTAGGTGGTCCTACTCCTGTATTAGGGGATCTTTCAAACACAATTTCAACTGCAGAGCAACCAGTCCTAGTTTGGGGCCTTGTCCTACTTTGCCAAAGTACTATGGGTAAACATTTAGTCCAGGACACTCCTATTTCCTGGGTTACCTTAGCTAGACTGTTTTAATAGCCTATTTGTTCTTTCAGTAGCTTCTGCACTCGCAGAATAGTAGCTACAATGTTTTCGCATGTCTATCCCTAAGTACTGAGTTAGTGAATGCAATCCCTTATGTACAAATAGTGTCCAATTTTCACTACAAATATGTTCAGGTAGACCCCATCTAGGAATGATTTCTACTGCTACTGCATCACTGTATTGTTTAGCTGTTGGAAAACTTTTAACCCATTTGCTGAACATTCACTCGCAGACCAGCAAATGTTTTTTACCCTCTGATGTTGTTATTTCTGCGAAATCAATTTGCCAGTGTTGGAAAGGTTGTGTGAGTGTGCACAAATGAAAGAATTTTGGAAGTTCTGGAAGAGATCCTTGGTGCATACCAAAGTTTGTACACACTGCCCCTTCTTTGCTCATATGGCTACACCAATGAGCAATTCTAATTAAGCCCTTCATTTACCCCACTTTTTGATTTCATGTTCTGTTGCCATTGTTTGCTTGTGTTGTGGCATCGTTAGTGTGTTGCTTATCAGCAATTGTTACCTGTAAACGGACATATTGTTGGCCTTTTCATCTCCTGTAGCTAAGTTATCTGGGAAATAAAAAAAAACAGGGTTAGACCATGGTTCAACTTTACCTCAAATTTACTCAGGGTATGCACACAGTCTGTAAAATAGCTTTACAATCATGTGGTTATCCATCTTTTGGAGTAGGGAGTGTGGTGCAATGCTTCACTGTGACATTTGGCATGTTCAGTAGAGCAGTGTGATACCTCAGCCATCGCTGGGTGGATAGGTATGCCGTTTTCTGATCTTCCATGCGGGACAAGTAGGGTAACTTGGCTGTAACCTACTATGTCTCTAGATGAAGCTAAAGCTTTTTCAGCTGAAGCAATGGTGTGGGCGCAGAAGGGAAGTTCCGCTTTCACTGGATCCAGTTTGCATGAAAAATAATCTACAGGTCTCTGATGTCCTCCACGTTGCTGTGTAAGAACTGAAACCATGTACTTATTTTTACAGTCAACAGTCTGAGTGAAAGGGTTGTCTGGGTTGGGGATCCCCAGAGCTGGCGAAGTTTGCAAAGTCTTTTTCATCTCTGAGAATGCAACTTCCGCTTGTGGTGTGAGAGTTAGCATGAGCTTTAGCAGAAATTAGCTCTTTTAATGGTCTTTCTAGTTCAGCATAAAAAGGAATGAAAGTCCTGCAATACGAATACATACCCAAAAAAAACAAAAGCAATTATTTATTTGTAAGTGGATTCCGTATCAAATAAATTGCTTGAATTCTGTCCATGGACAAGGAGTGTGTGTTCCTTGAATAATGATGTGTCCTAGGAAATGCACTTGCTTTGACAATGCTGCATTTTGACCGCAAAAACCTTATGTCCTTCATGACCCAAATGCTTAATCAGTTTCAAAGTAGCTTCTTTACTCATTTTTTTCCCTACTTTCGGATGCAATCTACAAGTCATCAACATACTGTAACAATACTGTTCCTTTTGGCATTTTTAAAGATGCCAGACTATCCCTCAAATTGTAAATGGTAGGAGATTTAAAATGCCCTTGACACAAACGTGTAAAATGTGTATGCTTTCCCCTTAAAGGAGAATGCAATCAATCCTACGTGGTTCTTGCCCTTTGCCCAAATATAATCAGGTATTACTTTCAGTTTCTCTTCTTGTTCAGTGGTTAGCACAAAATAGCCAATCGATACAGTGTGTGTGTAAATTTCCACTTTCTGTTTTGCTGGCAATAGAGTTGTTACTTTGATGCAATAAGCTTTGTTAGAAGGACTGCGTTCTGTCCTGTGCTCAATTGGAATCCAGTCCTGGCTTTGAGCCAGGCCTTTAATCCAAGGACCCACATTTTTCCCAATCTATGTTTGTATGTGCTGATGCCACTGAAACACGAGGTATATAACTTTTCAACCAAAAACACTTGTTTTGACCTTCAGTTAAACCAATACCCAATGCTCCCCACTGGGAGTCCCAAGATAAATATATAGCAAATACATTGTCAGATGAGTCAAGAAGGAACTTATTTTCATATTGAAGATCATATTCAGGTGTTACGCGGGCAGTGCAGTGAAAGGTTGTTTTAGGTTTCAATTTTCCAAGTTTTGGGCAGAATGTCTTTACATTCGCCATTCAATTTGGAAGTCACATCAGAACCTTCGATCTGCCATTCATACACATACAACACCGTTGGAATGTGTTGTAGTCCCTGGAATTTATTTTTCCAGGTTAGAAACACTCCTTCTAGACCACTAGACAAGGTGCATTGCAGCTTACACTGTTAGGAACCGCGTTCCTAACACCGGAACCTTGCCTCTCCTAGTCACGCCCCCTGTGTTACGGACCCGGAACCAAGAGCTCGCGCTGTGCCTGCGTACGGTTGCCGTGGCAACGTAGTGCGGTTGCGCTGCGCTTGTTCACCCCGTGCTAATCGCACACACCAGATCCCGATCAGGACTTATCATCCGTGCTATATATTGGGACTCACCTTTCGTTCGGGGCTGGATTCTTCTCGTTGCCGTCTCGTTGCTGTTGCTTTTGTTGCCGTTGCTTTCTTTGCCGTTAGTTTGTCAATGTTATTTTTGTTTCCGTTTTTGTTGTTGTTTTTGTGTTTCCGTGTTAACCTCCTGTGTCGTTCATGTTCCATGTGGACGGCTTGCGACTCCCCGTGTTCGCTCTGTAAATAAAGACCCTTTTGTTTGTTGCCCTACCTGCCCTGGTTTGTCTCCGTGGTGTGCTCTTGGCATTTTGTAAGTGTTCCTAAAAAACCCTCACAATCCCTAACATCTAGAGCCTTGTATGCTGGCCAGAGCTTGGATGTGGGAACCGGACTGGATACAGATACATGGAGACTTTGCCACTACATCACTATGGATGCAGGCTGGGCTTGATATTGGAACTGGACTGGATACAGAGAACTAAGGATGCGAAAGACTTTGGAAGTAGACAGGGCTTGATACTGGAGACTGGATACAAAAGCCTGGGGACTTGGAAGTGGAATGGGCTTGATACCAGAACTGGACTGAATATTGAGGCTTGAAAGCAGGCCTGGCTTAATACTGTAATTAGACATGACACAAAACTTTGTAAACTTGACAGACTTTTGGCAGGGGGTTGTACTTGTAACTAGTACCTAGAGACAACAAAACTTGGAAATTGGTTTTGCTTGCTAAAAAAAACTTGTAAGACATAAAAGACTTGGACTTACCAGGACTTGGAAGTGGACCGGGGGTTTTTACCGGAACCTGGAGACATCAGGACTTGGAAACTTTCCAGAAGATAAGCAGGAGAATCTGGTGCATGTGACTAGAATTGCTTGAATTATTAGAGTGATGTGGTCTGAGTATTTGAGATGGGACAGGGCTCTATGCAGTGCATGCAAACATTATCTAGCGTGTTGTCTCTTCTGGTAGCAAAGTCCACATGCTGGTGGAATTTAGGAAGAACAGACTTAAGATTTGCATAATTAAATTCCTGATTGATAATAAACAGCACATCTGGATAAATGTTCAGCATTTTAGTGATGGTTCTGTACAGCTCGCTTAGTGTTTTCTTTGTATTTGCACTGGGCATAAATATACAGCACAATGATGAGCATGCTGGTAAAATCATGTGGTAAATATAAAAGTCTGCATCTAACAATAGCAAATTCTACCATCAAAAAACAGTACGCTACAACAAGCGTTCTTTCACTATTTGTTTGACTGAGCTGCTTTCCAATCTCACGAAACAATGCTAGCTCATTTACCTGAATGACAATGTCTGGAACATTGGCGCTAAATCATTATTAAGGGAAAACTAAAATACAACAGTCCCTCTACTTTTGCAGGTAGTCTAATTTAAATGTAGTTTCTAGAGCAGGGTTTTATAAGCTGTGCCAAATTAACATTTTTTTTAAAAAATTAACTAGACAGAGTGCCGTGTAATAAGACAGTCCCTTAATATTATGTAAGTGAAATAGATCAATAAATCCAAAGACTTCAATCTTGTCATTTTTGTTTGGTCCAACACAAGTTGTGTTTTTTTTTTTTCAAGTGAAGTGCTGGCGGTCAATAGTTAATGGTCATCTATTAAAAATGAAAAAAGGCCTTGTCTTTCACATTAAGCTTGTCTACATGAATGAAAAAAGAAAACATTGCTCCACAAGTCTGGGAATCTTGAAATCTCCAGAAAAATTCTAACTGTACCTTGAAATAATGAATAATAACCAGCACTATGTCAGTGAATAAGTTGATAGAAAACTGGTTATTTATGAGGTTATTTTACACAAGAAAAAAGTACTTGTTTTGAGTGAGTGAGAGTTTTGGAAGTGAGAGAGGGAGATAGATTTAGACATTTAGAATTTGAGTTACAGTGAGTTAAAGAGGGAGATGGATGGATGGATGGATGGATGGATTATGTGACTACTAAATATGTTTGGTGACACGGAAATGACCCTGTTTGGGCATTGTGTTTGATGGGGTATCAAACCAACAGTTTAATGTAAAGTGGTTACTTTTTCCAAAAACAATATAGGGAATGGTAGAACTAAGTTCCAGCTTTGTGGGTACTTGGAAAGTAGAATTCAGCTAATAAAGTGCAACCCTAACCATGAAATACTTTTGTCAGTGTGCCAAACAAATGTGTGAAACATGCCAACGTTAGCTGGTGTGTTGTAAATTGTCTACCGCTGCTCTAGTAATAATGATAGAAGAACCCTCAGGTATCCTACTAAGGTAATTACACCCTGTTCCACACTGCCCAACTAATCCATACAGAAATCAACCACCTTTAGGAAAAAAAACTGAAAGTTGGAAACTGAGAAAGACATTGACGATCCTATTTTTTTTTTCCGGTTGAAACTAAGGAGTCAAGATATACTATCCTAACCTAAGGCCTCAACCATGAGATCAAAGATTTTGGTCTTATTATGACCAACGCTAAGCTTTTGTTATCAGGGCTCAATCAATTGAACTTAGTTTAAAGTGTCTAAGTTGCAGATCAGAAGAATCGTTACCAAGCAGTTGCTTCATCTTTTCAAAGCTGTAGGAACCAACTTTTGTTAGGCAGTCGGCCCGACCTGACTCGGTAGAGGTTGGGACGGTTGGGCGTGGACGCAGGAGGTCTGGTCGCGTTACGTCAGGCATTTAGCGAGAAATTAACATCAGCTGTCTGACTGGATATAAGGCGTTTTTCCAGTGGCGTGCCCCGCGGCAGGGTTCTGTTGCATCACGTAACCTCAGCGCGTGTTCGTTTCCCCACTCATTCAATCGTTCAGCTAGACTCTTTTCGGGTATTTATTTCCGCGTGCGAGCGAGTTAGTGGACACCGGTACTCCTGGAACTGATCAGCTGGTCGAGGAAGAAAACCTACTGAAAGGCAGGAGGTATTAGGTGCTTTGATTCAGGGAAAGAGCGCAAGTTAATGTGGTCTTCAGCCCACGAGCTGGATTTACTTTTCTTTTGTGAGCTAGCCCGCTTTCGGCGCTTTCATTATGGGTTTTTTTTTGTTTGATCCGTCCCGCGCATTAGGTAGGTTCACGCACCGTTCGGGTGCTCATTGTGTTCATTATTTTTCTCGGTTCGGCGTCCTCCCGAGGGGGTGGAGCGATCGAATGTCTGTTTTATTTTGATGGTTTGATGGCGTTTTTGTGTCTTCTTACTGTGCTTTGTTTCAGTTCCGTTTGCCGGTCTAGTGGTGCGTTACTTAGACGGCAGGCTGCCGTTCCAAGGGCCAGGGTTGGAATCTGGGCCAAGTTGGAGCCATCGACCATTGTGATCGGTATGTGATTAACAATCACTTATTTATTCAATTCATTTTACATTGAACAAAATAAAAGCCCTTTATTTAATCCGCATCTTGTGATTCTGTGTTTTATTATTTTTATTTTCTTTTACCTCAGCTCTAGATCGTAACAACTTTAGCCCCAAAAGAGTTGGACCTTTTCATGCAGAACCCTCAAAGCCATGCTGCAAAAAGTACTTGTCTTCTTTAAGAAAGCAATATGCAGTACAGTTCAAAATCCATGCACTGGGCATGTGTGCTCACTGCGTCACCAGGGAGAGTTAGAGTCGAAAAGATTATTGTCGTTTCAGCTACATACATATTCAAATGAAACATCATTCCTCCAGGATCACGATGTAGGTAAAAATCAGGAGCAAAGTGCAGGTACACAACAGTACAATAAATAAAAAGTAGTGCTTAATTCTAATATACACAAGTAATTAAGAGACAAGACTAGAGACAAGTGCTAGTACACCCTGTAACAATAATAGACAGTCCATCTAGATCAGGGGTCACCAACGTGGCCTGTTCTAAAAACAGCTCATAATAGTAAAAGTTACCAATGAATTGCATTTTTTTTCGCGATTCTTTTTTAAATCACATTTGCATTGGTGTAAATTAGAAATTTACAATATATATAATATAGCGATCGCTTAATGTTATG
>JAOUQU010372901.1:0-12323 GCA_028566735.1 Ammoglanis amapaensis
TATACGGCAGATCAAGAGCAGTTCAAGAGCAGTGAGCGGTGTATAAGTCTGTGTTTTTGTCTGTGTCAGAATAAAGTCCGTTATTATTGTTCATATGTCAGGAGGCAGAGTTCAGGATTGTAACAGCTGTGGGAAAGAAGCTGTTCCTATACCTGGTGGTCCTAGTCCTGAGACACCTGTATCTATTCGGAACGGAATATGAATAGCAGCCAGTAATGCAGGACATTACATCCCAACATACCAATCAATAATAAGCAATAATACATTGTACATTAACTCATTACTATTTTTCTCACTTAAAGCTATTTCGTTGTGTGAAGTAACTTCACACACATGCATCCACTGTAGCAAAGCATGGGTGTAGCGCCAGCAATAAATAAAAAAAAAAGACTGACAACTGTCTGACAAATTCAAATGTACCGGCAAATGTAAAAATCCCAAGCAAAGATATGCAGTACGAATTAATTTTTAGAGGATCATGTTGTTTTCTTTTATTGAAGAAAAACTGTCATGGCGCTGATACATTCACAGTATATTCTGAATCATTTAAAATGAAATAAATGAATAAATAGTATAAAACAAACAACTCCTGAGTAGACAGTCATTTATACGATGAAATTCAAGCTAATTAGCATTATGTAAATCTCATCAAGTTAATCAGTGGCGACTAGCTTCCAGCACCTTGTGTCTTTAAGCAGAGCACATGTTCCATCTTCTGATGCTCAGTGATGTGATTCATGTTTTTCTGTCAATCAAGAGAATTGTAAATACATGCTGCTAGGGCCGATTCTTATTAGAAATCTCAGAATCAGAATCAGAATCAGGTTTATTGGCCAAGTATGTTTACACACACAAGGAATTTGTTTTCTGCAGTTTGTGTCTCTCTAAGCAATATACATATACTAAACATATAACATATAATTCACAGACAGTGACCAAAAAACCACTAGTATACACAGAATACGTAGACTATACAAGGGCATTTCTATATGGTGTGCTTTCTCTCATCCTTTATTTGAGTCATGACTGTGGAAGAATGTGAATATTAGCTTACAGTCGTCTCCAAAAGTATTGGAACACTAAGACCAATTTGTTTATATTATTTATTTTCATTTCGGTTTGAGATTACGAGATATATTAGACAAAATATCAACGTTTCGGCTTTTATTTCCAGGTGTTTACATCTAGATCTGATACAAAGTTTAGAAGTTAAAGGTCTGGAAATTAAGGCCAGTCTAAAACCTTCCACTTCCTGCCCCTGATGAACTGTTTTGTAGTTTTGGCAGTATGTTTGAGGTCACTGTCTAGCTGCGTGGTGAAGGATCCTTCATCGTGCAAACAATGTGATTGTTGGGAATGGGGTTTGTTCGTAACCGCTAGAAGACAACCCGGACCACGTCAGAGCCTGGAAAGTTCTTTTATTGCCTCTTCGCACAGAGTGAACACAGAGAAAACACAGGAACAATCACAGGGAAAAACACAAGAACAAACAGACGATCCGTCAGCGAGACTTCCCACACGCTGTCCTTATATACTCGGTCCCATTAGATCTTGATTACCCACAGGTGTGTGTGGTGAGGGTAACCCAGGTAACCAAATAGGCGTGGCACGCTGGGCCGAGTGTTCCATCCTGGATCCAGAGGGGTGTGGCCTTCTGGGAGGAAATGCTCATTTCCTAACAGTGATGTCATCGCGGAGAAAGTGAACAGCCAATGACGCTGCAGCGATTGTACAGCTGTACATGCACTTATGGTAAATTAAGCCACCCTAAGACATTCTATTCTATTATTAATATTAAATATAATAAATATTTACTAGAGTACATTCAATAATAATCGGAAGAATTTTGAGCAGGGTGTCTAAACTTATATAAAACATTCTTCCTTATTCACTTTATGCATAACCTTATATGCTTATGTGTACTAAGACCTTGTCTCTGATTTATTGCCAGACTAAATTAAAGCATTTTCATCGTTGATGCACTTTTACTGCCCTGGTTTTTGGCATTTGGCCTAGACTGTTTCAGTTCAACTCACTCTTAGACCTTCTAGTGTTTGTCCTTTTTCTGTCTCTCACCTCTCTCATCTTTTTACCCCATTTATGTCATTCATTTACGACTTCTAAAGATTTTTAAGCACGAGGTGAAATAACTACTCCAACACATAAAAAAATGTACATTCTACAAATGTGCACAAGTGTAGATGGATAGACGTGTATAGCGTGTAGACGTGTATATATAGCAAAGAAAAACAGTCAAAGGAGGCAACGTCCACTGGTGTTTGTCATTCCCAATCTGGGACGATGCAACACTTTGGAGCTTGACACAGTACGATTGTCAGCAAACAAGATTTTTGTTCCAGCTACTCATTCCACCAAAAGGAATCCATCGTATTGCACTCAAACCAGACCAAGGAAGGTGACATGGCTCCCAGACGATAAATGAGTGCTCATTGTAGCTCCCGGAGTCAAAAAGCCGACACAGTTAGCTAAGATTCTAAAAAAACAAACAAACAATTGTTAGAGAATGCTAGCAAGAGAGCTATTGGAAAACAATAGGTGTACATCAAGATTTAAGAGCTTAGTCTTCCCGATGCTTTTAAGGCACTTCTCTCTGTGTAGAAAGGACGGTTTGCTGATGCGCAGGGAATTCTTTCATGTGTAATTCAGAGAGATCCCAGCCTATCAATCCCCCCAACCAACCCCAAGTACCCACTGGTCAGGCCATGACAACTTTTAGCTTTAATACAGCTCATGTGAAACAACCTGAAGACGAGAAGACTGGTCCGTTAGTATCTGTAGACTATATGTTGGGTTTAATGTAAACATTGATGGTTGTATTCCATTGCCTTATTCAAGAAAAAGAACATTGAGAAGCGATATTATTGCTGTTGGAAAAGCCATATGGTTGTAATGCAAGATCACAGCTGTCGCTGACAAGTGTCACAACAACGTAATTGAAAAGTAATGAAATATGAGACACGTTGCACCATGAATTTTGTTGTAATTACAGCACAAAAAGAAGAGCTTAAAGCAATTTAGCAATGCGCTCAATATCACTTTACTTGTATATTTATGAATCTATCTTTCTCAGGAGAACATCGTACACAACATTAAGCTGTTTAATATGCATTCAGATTTTGAGTGTTTATGTCATGGGGGAATAATATTCCTCATGCTTATGCATGCCACACATGCCAAGGGACAAACAGCTAACGACATTATTGGTTGGAATGATATTGAAGAAGAAAAAAAAGCGAGGTATTTGTATTTGTTATAACGCATCAATAGCAGAAAATGAGAGAGGGATCAGAAACACAGCCAGTCATTTTGATCTTTGTAATCATCATCATCATCATCATCATCATCATCATCATCATCATCATCATCATCATCATCATCATCATCATCATCATCATCAAAGCCTTTAACCCCAGATATTAGGAAATTGTAGCTGTGCATGTTGCCCTACAGTTGGTAACCAGTGGGTGATGGAGGTCTTTAAAAATTGATGCACTTTTATTTTTGTTGGGAAAAGTAAGAGATATAAATAATCAAATAATAATTTTGATAATGATATTAAAACAATACAATGCTGTGAGAATATTTCATTACAATAGAAGGTGAATAAATAAACACGTAGTGTACATGTAGTGTCCATGTAAAGCAAACCTGGTTCTGGCCATTTCCATCAGCTGGAATATTGCCAACCTAGACTAAATGCCCTGGTTCAAAACTCAAATCAATAACCAACAAAAATCCCTAGTGGGACTGAATTGAACCTCAGAAATCAGTATATAAAACAAGCATTTATATAGGAAGTGCAAAAAGGGGCAATGACTGCCTCTAAGGGGATCAAACCCAGAACTTTCAGCTCACACCGTGTTGCCGTTAACAAACCAGGAAAGTAAAGACGTAGATCACTACGAACAGCACATTTCATAAACTCATTAAAACCAGAACACAGTATGAACTTTATGCAACATCACTCACACAGGAATCAATTCACTTGATTCATGATTCAAATCAAAACTTGTTTAATGAATCTACAGCCAGATGGCGCTGGTACTGTTGACCCAGTTAGGCGTCATTCATCACATATACGCTATTTTATTTGATTTAGATAATAAATAAATTTAAATCAAAGGATACTTTGTTTAATATCATGAACCCAGTATCTTGACTCGTATCACAGTGACTCATTACATCTTTATTTATACGAACTGTTTCAGCCATGGGGGAGCTACAACATATATTACCGGTCTTTATTCTGTTTTAACATAAACCTGGTCCAATGTTGAAAAACTTCAAGCATATTATTAGTCTGGCGTTTTGTTCACGACGTGCCAAACAATTTCAAAAGCACTCTGAGAGACTCGACTTTAAAAAGACCTTATTGCCAATCAACACCAAAGTTCTGAATCGCTGTGTGAAGCCTGACAACTTTTCTTTTCAATAAGCAATTAACCGAGTAGGAATATTTTGTCTCGCCTGAAGGTATGTTGAGCGATGTTTTAAAAGAATAAACCACAATCTTGCTTACATTCATTCCACCAGTCAATCTGTTTCGGGTCCATTCGAATCTATGGGCCTGGAATACTTATCGTGCTCATTTGGAGTCAGTTCTGTAGCTGGTCTGTGTTTGTAGGAGGTAAACACTATCTGCCCTGCTTGAACCTAAGGGTAAAACCAGCCGACAGTAGGACTACGACCAGACACCTCACACTCCGGTTCCGAGCTCGTATGGAATCAGTCAAGTGTGTAAGAAATACAGATTAGCTGATGTTTTGAAGGAATTGTAATTGCTGCATATGAATTCTAATGGCTAGATTATAGACGGTCTCCGAAGGCGATAGCAAACACTCAAGGCTGCTGCTAGAATATATGAGTTCGCAAAGACATTCGGCTTGTGATGGCTGAAGTGTCGACTTATCACCGTGGAGTGTGCGGCTTTGTTATTAAAAAGTGTGAGCAGGAACACCCAACTAGCTTATATATTTGCTCATTACAAAGTAAACATGTCTGATTTAATGATGAACCGGCGCTGTAATAAAGGGAGGGAGGGCAAGGAGGGGTGGTTTAGTTCATGTTAGCCTAAAGAAATTACCTGTGTTCAATTATTCATATCTGTCTGACACGAAATTGTAAATAAGAACAATAAAAACAACAAACATGATGGATAATCATCTATTCAGGTGGTGCAGCTGTAAAACTCTGAGCACCATAAGAACAAGAATTGGACTGTCGTTCATACAGGTGTGGTTTATTAAGCTGGACATGAACTCTACCCTATAGTAAGAGTGTTTATCAGGGTGTATCACTCCATTCAGTAAGCTGATCGCATTGTATCTGCATCGATTAGGCACTCACACAATGCATACGGCTGCTACACGTGTGTCAGGTCAGCGTCATTCACAAAGATTGATTTGTATTCCGAGATTTTAGCTCATGCACTGAGCTAGAAATGATTGTGTACTTACATAAGTTATATTTTATGGTTTCTCTATAATAAATATCATTCTACCTAAACAGGTCAGTCTCTGAGCCAGCTTGTGCAGCCTATGATAGATTAAAGATGGGAAATGTTTACACACAGCAGAGCAGACTGGAATGTCAATTAGTTTCTCTTTTATATGCATCATTATGGACTTCTGAGATGGTCTTTGACCAAACATCGGCTTTAATGTTCAGTCTCATGCAGTTTTTATAGAATCAAAAGAAACCAAATCTGCAGTGGAATAACATTTAACCTTTACGGTTAAGTCTCTTTATTGAGGTTTGTCGATTCCCTCTTCACTAAATATAAGCACCAATCTTTAAAAAGTGCCGTTGTGACTTTATTTAGTCAGAAGTAAGTACAACTTCCCAGAGATACTTGGGTTTATGATGTTTAAAGCGCTCATGGTCAGGTTATATAGGGTCAGGAAACATTATTTTTGAATGTAAATACATTATAAATGTATTGATTTGTATAAAGGAGTGCAGCTGTAAAAGCCTCAACTCTCCGGTCCCAAGCCCACTTTCTATAACACGCTGAATATGTAGACAAAGCAAACTTATGTTTTAATAAACATCCATTGTGCATTTTTAGTTATTATCTAGGGTTAGTTTTTAAACACATTTATTAAATTTCCTTCCTGTAAATGTGTTTTCAATGTGTGCGGTTCTTTGAATATAATCACGTCCTTGAACAGTACATTCAGACATTTTCTTTTAGCTGCATTAAAAACGATTGCAAAATAGTTCACCGTCTACTTCAAATGAACCCCTTTTATTTTTATAGTGCTATTTAAATATTCAAAAGGGTTCAAAGATTTAAGAGTATTTAATTACATCAGGACATTCATTATTTTATTGTTTGATATAAAAAAATGACCTGAAATGTACATCACATTTTATTTTTTAATTACACTTTTAAACCGAATCTAATAGTGTGAAAATCATCTCAAACAAACCAACAAACAAAAAAAGCTACTGTACAAAAAAAGGCTATTTCTTTTTCTTAATTTCAATGAATGGATTCGTTTTGTGTGCTCAATACATCCCATAATATGAAGCCTATTGATCGAAAAACACATGTTTTGTTTCACTGCCTGTTAAGTTTGAGTTTTATTGTCATTTGCATAATTAGACAACACTGTTCCGTGTAGAATGATGTTCATACTTTACTATTCGCCAAGAATGCATTAACAAAGCGATCAATACAATAACGAAATATACAATATTAAACATATAAATATATTATTTAACACCACTGTATCCAATTCCAGTTCAAGATTGGTCCGAGGTTGGTCCATTTCATTGAGCAAGAGGCAGAAAACATGACAAGTCAGTAGTAAAAAACAGTGTAACACATCGCTAGGGGCAATCTTGTTTCTCAATTTTCAACATTGTGCTCATTGATGATTGCTGATTGAGCCAAGAATGAGTGATACCCATCAAGTCGTGTTGCCGCCCTTACTTGGATGTCCTATTGCGTAAACACGGATGGCCGTTCTGTCTGTTGTAAAATCCTCCACTCAGATCTTGCAGTGTTTGTTGGAATTTGGGCCAATTGGATCAATAGTTCAGTGAAGGGGTGAAGCAGCTTTATATGGGACATTTCTAATCCCCTAAACATTAATAGTGTTAAGGACAGGCACCACTCAGCAATAGCTGGTAGAACCACATGGGTCTGGGATCACTACAATACAGAGTGACAGACACTTATAACTGTGCAAAAAAGTCTTATGCTAACCGTGTGTAGAGGTTGATTTAATTGCTCTGGGCTCCGAGGCTTCTAGGATGGACCATCACACAGTGCAAATGTGTAGTTTGGTCAATTTTGGTTATGTGTTTGCAAGAAAAATGGGACAAAATAGACGCAGAAAGTGGCATTTTCAGTGCCAACATGTCGATTAAGTGTAGTGACAAGAAATAGCAACACTACAAAGTGGTAAATACTTAGATGAACTTTCTTTGGAATGTGTCGCAGATCTGCAATGCAGGAATGGATGTTTAACCTGAAATCTCTCAGGTTCATACTGTGGATCAAATACAAGTCAGAGTTAATAATAAAAAAAAACTCTTTAAGAAACTTGTTAGACTGTTGGATGCTGAAACACTTGAACTTAGTAGCATGGTAGGTGTTCTCCACAGTTCTTGAAATGCATGCTTGTCAATGCATTTAATTGATGATGTTTTATGTCTTGTGTTATTTTGCCTCAGAGCGAGAGGTAGCATATTCTTTTCTGGCAGAAACCAAGACAAATGAAGCACTAGGTGCAATGTACACTGTTGGCAGGAGAAAGGATGGAGCATTTCCTGCCAGCAAATGACTCAAACCTTACATTTCTTTAATGAACTTGACGTTAGAATTCATAAAACCTGCACAATATGCATGGAATATGTTTTGCTCTGTTATTTATATAGTCATCTTTTCAGAATCATAGTATAGTGTATTATTATCGTATTATTATTTCTTTCAAAGCAACCAAGGCTTTGGGTAAAGATTTTGTAAGAAGATCGGCATTGGCTTCAATAGTGCTGTCTATATTCTTAGAATATTTATAATAGGCTCTTTTGAAATTGGTATAGATTTTAGTAAGGCCATCAACCTTGATTGATTCATGCTGTGACCTGGGAAATCGATATTTGCCTCAAAGGTGTTTGGGGTTCGACCATCCAATCAGGATTCATTTTAGATGTTGACTCTGCATTAAACGTCCAGCAGACTGGGTGTAAATTCGGCGTGGATTGTTTTTGTGTTTGAAGCTGGGAGTGTGGGGTCAGAAAACAGCCTGGCATGTCGATAGCTTTAATTCTCTGCTGTCAGGTCGCAGGATACTGTAGCTCTGTGTTAATTTGACGAGCGGAGAAGAAATCTGCACTGCAACCGTTAAAGCTCAGCAGTGGGCTAAAGGCATTCACCCAAAAAAGTTAAGGCTCTTAAATGGCAGCCTAAGTCTAGTCACGTATCATCGCTTTTACGTAATGCAGTCCCTGTAATAGTCTGGTAGAGTTTTATTCTGACTAAAGTAATAATATCCTAAGGTAAAAGGAAAAGATTCATTACGATCATGATTTGCAAAAAGTGATTAAATCTTATTATGAAAGGTCACCTTCTATTATTAATAGCAAATCACATTGGTCATGCTGAGCGATAACGCCACATGGTAGAACGGTAAGTTCCCACACCTCACGATTCAAGATTCAAGAGTTTTATTGTCATATGTAAAGCAGTAACCGGTAGTTCCACTGTACAATGAAATTCTTACATACTTAATTCTCACAGCTATTCATATTATACTGCCGACTGTATAACTATACAGTTATACATACTATACAGCCTATAGTCAGCCATCATATTTTAAAAACAGCTACTTTATATGTCTGATATGTTTACATTTTCTAAATGTATTGGGTGTCTTTATTTGAAGACACTTGAAGATTTATTTGAAGACACTCAATTACAACGGAACACTATTTTTTAGCAATCAAAGCTTAAAGGCCTTGCTCAGGGACTCAACCATGGGCGCTAGTGGAGCTTCAACTGGTGACTTTTTGGGTAGAAGCACAAAGCCATCTATGACCTGATACATATATTTATACAAATACTACGATACCTAATCCAAAACAATACAGTAGTTTTTCCTCCTAAATAACTAAACAGTAACAATACATGTCTCAATGCACCATGGGTAAACAATTAAAATACTAACTTAAAAAAACCCTTAGTGCTCTGCGGACCCACCACAGATCCCCCCCAGAGATTATTACCAGTGTTTTACTGAGTAGGTTGCAGGTCTTGTTCCAACCCATAGTGCTCTGGGGAACTGTGTATCTATAGGACCATTTCACATCTTCAATCAATCTAGTGCTTGTTTTGGGGCTGTGGGAGAAACCCAGAGTAACAACAACTATAGTCTTTTAAGTTCACAATCTTGGGTATTCACACTTGGCCTTGAGTCTTACTGAATGACTTTGGACACTTCAGCGGACTTGTAAAGTGAAAAGATTCACAGTGGGACTGTTGCAAAATGGCAAATTACACCAGAAGTCACACAATGTCACTTTTGGTCATTACTTGTGGTGAACTCGTGCTGGGCTTTAATGTTATACTCTAACTTTATCAAAATCACTATCTGAACCTCAAGCAAGTCTGCGGTACCTGCCAGGCAGGGGGCTAATATGGTGCCATTGCTGGCTTGCAGTTATTTGGCTGACCTGGTGGTCAATGTGTTTTATCCGAGAGTTGAGAGATACAAAGCTAGAGAACAAGCGCCAAGCCTGTAATACCTAAGGCGTGTCTATTTCAGTAGCGTCACCTGGCTTATTTTATCATTGTCAGACACTGTTTTGAAATAGATAAGCTTATGTGTTTCGCTCCTGGCACGTATGAAGCTTTGTTCGTTTTCTCTCCTAGTTTGTTTTTCTTGTTTTTCTTTATTTAATACGTATCTGACGAGGAACTAGGCTCGCAACAGATGTTTAGTAAAGGACCGTAGACATTCCCGGCTTAATTCAAAATGACGTTCATATATTTGGCTCGTTTAGGATCTTTAAATAGCGTTCAGTTGTACGCTTATGTATTTGTGCATTGTAAGAAATGATTACACACATCTTCACCTGAATAGAAATGTATGTTTCGGACATTTATCATATACACTACATCATTTAGTTTTTAGTACGATATCTAGTCATACATCAAAGTTACATTTATGCAGTATATATGGAGACAAATTGGATATAAAATGTCATTTATGGGATAATTACAATGACACATTACAAGGTAAATTTCACTTTAGTGAAGCATTCATTTATGTATTTATTCATTTCTTGTCTGTTTTATTACTCCTCAGAAGTAATTCCTTTGTGAATTCCTAGCGCTGGTGTGTTAGCATGTTTTCTTCCACTGTATAATATTATTTTTATGCATTGATGTCTTTAAGACTTTAAGGATTGACAATAAGACTTTTTTCTACTTTGGTCATTGGTACCCAAGTTTAAAAACCATAAAACTCATGTTCTATTCTTTTTTTGTACTGGGAATAATTCTTTTACGAAGTAAGACAGGCGTTTTCGTGTGTGTGTGTGTGTGTGTGTGTTTTCTTTTTGCACCAGCAACTTCAACCCCCCTTGGGTCTTTCTAGTAAATACAGCAATTAAATCGTATGATCTAGAGCTCAGAGCTCTAAACTAGATTTTGAAGTCCACAAATGTGCCTGAAATGTGCTGGGTTATATAACGTTTGTCTCTGTAGAGGTTCGGCAGGGATCGCATGTTGTTGTTGTCTGATGCCGTTGCGGCAATAACAACACAAGTTTACTAGGATTGTGTTTCTTATACAGACGTGTGTATTATAAGCTGGTAACAAATATTACATTCATCATATGTGTCTGTTATGTGTTGTTAAGCCTGAACGCTGTCTTGTTATTTGCTGTTATATACATGTTGGAGTTCAGCACACATGAAGGAACCCAGAACATGAAACGTTCGAAACATACACGAGTATAAGTATACAACTACAACAAAAAGGAGATTTGAATCTGAGTATTAAGTATTGCTGCTTCATTTCAGATTAGATCAGCTACAGAAAGAAATATGTGCCCATTCTTCAGTCCCTCTTGCCCTGCTCTCGACCTATTTTGTCCAGTAGAATCCGACAAGCTTTACTGAACGACCAGCATATTTAAATTCTGCTTCAGTTATTTACATTTCTACTGAAATGTGGAGTTTCTTACACAAATGTTTCAAGTGTGAGACAACATATTGATTTCATAGGACTTTATTAGTTATAAGCTTGAACTATTTTTTATCTCAGTTCAGCTCACTTGCATCAAGTGCATCGATTAATTCAATCAGGGGCACACACACACACAAACACACACACACACATACACACACTGACATTAACACACATAGCTGCGTATACTTAATGTTCTTAGAGCGACTCGGTTTCAATCCATCATCCAATCTGCACTCATGACAAGTAGATAGTTTGAAGTTCTAGATGTCTTGAAATGAATACTAAATAATATTTTCTTCTTGTTTAGAGCTCATGGCAATCCTGGCATTTAGTATGACACTTTTCTTACAAAACAATAACACATATGACGGATGATTGTGGAGCGTAGAACAGCACACAACAGAGTTTTTGTCACTCATTCAATACATTCATTACATAATACATTTTGATTTGTTTAAATATACACAAGTAGTTTTATTTGCTTATATATTTGGGCTTGTCCGTGGCAGTTACACAGATCGAGATGCTCTGTATGTGTATCTCAAGCTACCGTGTTTCCCCGATAGTAAGACACCCCCGATAGTAAGACGTATCGGGGGTTTCAGGGGGGTCGACTAATATAAGCCGTACACGGGGGTATTGCCGCCTCTCTTTCATCTAGCTGCGCGCCGCCTCCTGCCCACGTCCGCACCGTCCTCCTCTCTATACGTCGCCGTGTCTGCCACCTCCCTCTGATCTTAATGAGCGCCGCCTCCTGCCTACTTCCGCTCCGCCCCCCCTCCATACGTCACCGCGTCTGCCGCCTCCGTCTGATCCAAATGATCCAAATTCGATTTTTTTCCAATATAAGACATACCACGAAAGTAAGACATAGTGGCGCTTTTGGGGATAAAAAGAAAGTAAGACACTGTCTTGTCACTGTGTGTTGGAATAACCTGGCCTATTAGAATCCTCTCTATATAGGTAGCAGAACAGAAAGTTAACTCTAAGATTTTTAGAACGCACCCTGGGTGATATTCACCCTGGGTGATATTCACCCTGGGTGATATTCACTCTGGGTGATATTCACTCTGGGTGATATTCACCCTGGGTGATATTC
>JAOUQU010373010.1:0-12323 GCA_028566735.1 Ammoglanis amapaensis
TAACTAAGAATAAGTTTAGACTTAAGTCCATTCTTAGCAGCATTCTTAAGAGTAATCTTAAGAAGTTTGATAAATACAGGCCCAGAACGTCAAGAACCTCATGGAGTACTGACGTAGACCACAAGAGGGAGCACAACAGCTCTCAAAACACAAGTGTGATTTGAAGATAATGTATTCGCTCTAGGCATATGGTGGTGCCTCAGTGTTTTTTAATGATTCAATGTTTAAGCGTATTCGTTGTTCAATATAGATCAGGTAAAATTTACAACAATGAATTTTCTTGCTCGTGGGTAAAACCGGAGAGTAAACATCAATGACAGAAACTCAACACCCCTCTGGCAACGTGGCAGTGAATTACTTTGCATTACGTATGATCTCGATTTAGAACTATAAAATGATGTAGAAGTATACAATGGGCAAGAAGTGAAAAATAAATTAACATTATATGCAACAAAAATGCAAAAGTAAAAACATTTACATTATAGAAAATTACAAAAGTCGCTAAAAATCTACAAATGGCCAGTCAGAAAAAGTAGGTACATTACACAGGAATCGCGGGTTGTTGATGTTGGTCAGGTGAATAATGTTAGGTACATGTGAGTTAGTTTTTCCAAAACACACACATACAATGGTGGCAGACATATTCAAGTTCTCTACTGAGTAAAAGTACTGAGTACAAGTAATCTGGTGAAATAATTAAAGTAAAAGCACCCCTGATGGCACATACATAGTATACATTTGATTTCTGATGTGAGCACAATGTAAGATCAGTCCAAATAAAGAGATAAAATAACAATTAAAAAAAATGCTTTTACTATCTTACTTGGAGTACATTTATGGTTATGTTCCTGATAGCACATCACGTGAATTTACGTCAAGTAAAATAGTAAAAGTAATTTTTATAAATAAATAAACTCACTTTTGTAAACAATTTAATTTACCTTTTTTCAAACGGAAGACACAGAAGCATCATAATACAATAGACTGATCTTTTTCAAAACAAACTTTATTTAATAATGATACACACTAAAATGACATTTTCAGACTTCTAATGAGACTTTCTTCTTAGAAGTCATTTATTTCCATATATTTCATATATAGCCATATTTAAGTCTGTTGGTCTTCCTAGTTAATGAAAACTATTTAGTATCTCTGCTTTCCAGGTTAATGATACAACTGATCATTTGTTTACTAAGCTGTCACATTTACGGGCAATCAGAAAAGATTTTTGCAAAATTATTTTGAACTGATGAATGATGAGTAAGCAAAACAGTCTCTAGAACAAGCAAAGCACAGTCCACACTAGGAGCTTCTTTCTGTGAGGCATTTTACCCAATCAGCAACAGTGCTGCCCTATTTTAATAAACGCAAGCCATCAATTTCATATAGGACATAACAGTTTTATTGTGCAAAATGCTGGCCAATGCCAAAGGAAAGCTTACATAAACCGATGCAGCTAAAAAAATAAGAAAGGGGCTAATTGTACCAATGAAGATTGTTGTGACAAAGTTCAATTCAAGTTGAGATCAGCACATAGTACGCTCAAGTGGCATTTAATATCAATTGGATTTGTTTATTTTGTTGTACTGTATGTTCTTGACCAAATAAAACCATTAGATAGGTCTGCCCGATGTTCCTACTATCTAAATTATCGTGGCTGCTCTTGCTCAGGGATTGCCACAGCAGATTATGGTCGGTTAGAAGAAACTGTCACTCACTGTTAACATCCTGGACAAAATTCAATTTGAACTCTCATCTCTGGCAGGTGCTATAGGACTATAAAAATAAAAACTCAAGAGCTGTTTCTTCCTACAGGCTCTATCTTGATTCCAAAGAAATAATTAAACCAATGACCATACTGATTTATTTTAGAGAGTATTCACCTGCTGCTACATAAGTCTACATATTGTAGTACTCCCCTACATGATCTGCATTTGTTTTGTAGAATGTTTTAATATTGTCCTATTATAAACTTCAACACACTGCAAAATTATATCCTTGTATATTCTCATAATATCATTTGGTATGTTGCTGTATTATGTATTGTATATATGCAAATAGCCACCGTTATGTTTCACATATTATAACATCACATATTATTATAACACACAGCTTGTATGTACAGATATACAACAATCACTGAATATTGTACATACAATATTACACACATCCAAACATCCTCTGTGTATTTATACTATTAATTTAACATATTTTAAACTTTGAGTTTAATTCTCTTGTATGTTGTTGATTTACAGATTGTACTTTTTGTTGCTGTACCCATGACAAATGCAATAAATTTTTAATAATCAAGTTATTCACTGAAGTGATTACAATGTTTTCACATTTGAGATTGGCTGTTTTTATCCCATCTGTGTTCTTGACATTTAAAGAGATTTTTATGGTTTAGTGAATAAGGTTACACTTTCTCTTTACAGGTCCTCAGCATTATCACTCTCCAAGACAAGGTTATGGGCCAAACCACTGGAATACAAGAGTAAAGTATTTTTATTATACTTTATTTTACTATATGTTTACTTGAGAAAGTAATCAAAAATGTAATAAATACTCATAGTTGCTGTATATTCTGCTGTATATAGTATTGTTTGTTTTTAAATGTTAAGTCGTTTGTACGGATTGTGGATGTGAAATATACTATTAGAACTTGAGCATTGCCAAGTCGTTGTTGCCAGATAGAGCAGTTTACACCATGTAAACATGTACACGTGTTTAAACACATTTAAGTCCCCAGGAGCATGATGGGGAAATAATGTCAAAAAGAGTGGCGATCATGTAAATAGATCCTCAGTCTTTGCAAAATCATAGCATGTGACTAAAAGTCTGTGGCTTGTTTGTCAGACTTGCGACTAATAAACTTGTAAACAAAGCTTTTCAAAGTCTTCTCGTGTATGGACGGCATTAGCTATTGGTGTCAAAACGTTTTGAATCGTATAATCGTAAGTTATTAAAGTGTTGAAAATAAAAGCCACAGGTCTTTTTACTCGCAACTGTTAAAAGATAGTGATCAGGAGTGTACCTGTTTATTCAAATTTGTATTTTAAGTTTGATATACAATGTGCCTACAGTGCTTTCCACTTTTATTATTGTTAATGTGTCTTGTTTCCTCTAGAAACAAAATTCTCAACAAGACTTAAGTCATTTCTGTGACACTTGTGACCGAGGATTTAAAAACCAGGCGAACTATGATGAGCATATTGCCCAACACATAAAGGTAGTTTTTTTAATTAAAACATACTTTTATTGTTGAATAAAATGTACTTTTATTGTTGAATTAGTATGTATATAAGTTTTAGTATTTATGTATATTTATGGTATCTGTCTTGATTATTTAGTGTTCTGTTGAAGACTGCAAATATACAGCACATGAAAAGCTTGTCAGAATCCACTGGAAAAATGTGAGTGATGTTATGTGGTCAACATTATAAAATGTTTTGTGATTGTGCCTGAATAAGAAAAAAAATATCATTATACATTAAATCATGTTTGCAATTTTATGCCTGTACCACGTGGTACAGAGACCCCATAGGAGTGAGTTTACACGATATTTAAGTTCTGCTGTTCCTGTTCCATTATGAGCAGGTGCGATGGTAATGGAATCGCATATTGAGGGAGGATCCAGCAAAGATCTGTTTTGATCAGCACAGATCATGGATTACCCCCACATTTTTTACAATGTATAATTTGTAAGTTTCATAAAACTTTTGGACAATCTTAGTGTTTAAGACCAAGCATGGAATGTGCCACATAATATAGTTATGAGTATTTTACAAGTTTTAAATACAAAGAGTACAACAAAATTTTAACAAATGGTATATTTTATTTATTTATATCGATGTAATTAATAACAGCATTAATTATTAAACATTTTATATAATATAACCGAATAATCCTTGAAAACATGATTCTTTTGCTTTTCCATTCAACTGCCGTGGGATAGACCAAACACCTGTCGAAGGGTGTTTAGGTCATAATTGAATACAATGCTGGAATGGGCTACAAAACCTTCACCATGAATTTACCAGCTAAAAATAGTACAAGTAAATCTATCTTGCTTTCTAGCACCAATTAAGATTGCACTTTGTGGGGTATAGATGATTCTGAAGAAGGTTTAGCATCAGCACAGAATTACACAGAGGGCGCCCAGATAAATTTCATAGTAGATCTTAGTACAGTCACCATTAATAACTCACTTCACTCTAATGGTTTGAGTTTCTGCAGTGCCAACAAAGTCACTCAGCTCAGGAAGGCTCATCTGAATCATTTTTAGAGAGCGTTAGAGAATGTGATGAGCTTTGGGAGTCCCATTAATTGCTCAGGCCCATTCTGCCATACAAACTTATTGCTAGTTGGATTTAGGTTTTAGGTGATTGGCTGGGCCATTCTAGAAGCTTTATTCTCTTTTTCTGAATTCAATTGAGAGCGTCCTCTCTGTGTGTTTGGGCTCATTGTCTTACTGAAATGTCTTGTTTCATCTTCATCCTGGTAAAACTTGGTACATTTGTTCATTCATCTTTCCTGCAGTTATATGAAGCGTGCCAGTGCTGCATGCTGGAAAATACTTCACACCATGAGACTTTCACTTCTAAACTTCACTGTTGGTTTGGTGTTTCTTCAGGGAGACTTTCAGTGCATTTTGACTTCTAAACATGGCATGTCTTATGCCAGCCAAATTGTTCAATTTTTGTCTGATGTCACCAGATTTATATTCTCCCAGTAGTTCACAGACTTTAAACATGCGTTAACATGCTTGGATGATGTGTGCGCGCGCATACAGGCCATGGAGGTTGTGTGCAGTCCTCTTTTTTAAAAAAAAAAATGATCGAACCTGTTTATTCCAGGTCTTTCTGTAGTTCTACATAAGTGGTTCTTCGCTTTTGGACAACTCCTCTGAACTCTTTTCAGTTATGTCTGATCTTGTAGAGAGCACTCTGTTGTGGCTGGTTTAGTGTGTAATGATGTTAAGTGAGCTCACTGGTTAGATTTTTGCTTGGTTTGGGTTGGATAGGTTATTACAGAAGTGTAATAATTTGTCAATAGCATCTTTAGAAATAGTTTCTTTATTTAATATTTTCTTGTAATAAAATTTGGTAACATGTTCAATACTTTTTACTAACTGTGTGTGTATCTATAATGTGTATGTGTGTATAGTCAGGGTAACTATGACATAACTTTTAAATCTTTATGATTAACACTTGGCAACACTTCATGAAGTACTCTTGGTAACATCTTGTTTTTGTTGATTTAAAGAATCACGCCCCAGGATCTAAGCGAATAAAATTAGACACTCCGGATGAAATTGAGAAATGGAGAGAGGAAAGAAAACGGTAAGGCTTTTTTCAGCAAATTATCTAGATCTTTAATGACCTAGAGCAGCGTTCACCAACTTTGTGTCCGCGAGCACCTTCTTTCTCCCACAAGGACACATCTGTGAGCTGTGTCTAAAATTTTACTTGATTCTGTTGCTATTTTTATTGTATTTGAATGTCTATGGGTAGAAAAGCCTGTGAGCTAAAGGCAGATTTAACTTTGTTTTCCTGAGGCCGACATGAAAATCTCTAAAAGCAACTATTTCTGATAAAGAATAAGCCATTTTCTGACAAACTTTTTCAAAGAAGCAATCCACTCTCCATTTTTCACCAATCTTGTGTGCACTCTAACAACTTCCAACTAGGAGCGTCTACGGTGAACTACATGAATGTCTATTATGCTCGATAACTTGGTTAATCAACCTGACCAGGATGTGACAAAGTGCAGGTTTTTAGCATCTAGTGCTGTCAAATCTTAAACAAACTTTGGAGTTTGAGAAGAGGCTTTTATGATCAAATATTTATGAACATGGACATAGCATGCATTTCTCGGCAACCAAGTGCAAGGTTCAACTGGGATGCTAGTAATTGTAATGTTGGAAAATGGCCTCCACCTCTAAACTTACCAAGCTGCACCAATATTTTGGAGCTTTTTTGAAACAAAAGAATGATGGTACATATATGCACAGCAGCTATGAACATTGCCAGCATGATTAGTTTAATCCATAATCTGGGAATCAATGTTTTCTGGTCTGTAGATCAAGAATAAACACAGATCACGCCTCATCGAGTTGCAATGTTAAGGCTGATTTATATTTGTGTCTATGCTAAACAACAAAGTTACCTCAGTGCTGTTGTTTTTCTTTTATGCATAATATGCACTTTAAAGTAATTTACTGCCACAACTGTAGAGGGCGGCAAGGATTTTTGTTACGTTTGTGTTTACCCTTCGGGAGGGCAACGAGTAAGAGGTCGCCGCTGTAGATCTTAGCTGAATTATATGTTGGATCATAAATGAAACATCGTAAATATAAACTTCTTCCCCTCGTGGTCAATGGATGTACTTTTCCCTCCTTTGTTAGTGGCTAGTAAAAATGGAACATTTTATTTATGAAATGTACGCTATTATTTGATTTTCAACAATTAATAGTAATTGTGTTGAATGTTGAAATTAAGTCGTTTACTTTGAGATTGTGATCGGATAAATGATAGATATCCCACATATTTATTACATATGTCTTGAAACAGATAAATATAACTAAAGGCAAATGTGTGTGGACATTTTTTCTGGTGCTTATCCATGGAGTCTGTCGATTCAGATTAAGCATTACCTTTTGTATTAAATAATATAATTGTTTACATTAATACGATTAAAATTATTTAACACCTGCTCATTTAAATATCGTGCTATTTAACTTTCTTACAGGAATTACCCAACACTAAGCAATGTGGAGAAGAAAGAAAGGCTAACTCTGGTCAAAGAAAGGAGAGGAGATGTGCTGGACACCGCCCAGTTTGGGTTAATTGATTTGATGTTTAATAAAATGTTTTGGCTTTTTGTAGTAGTTATTTCCTAAAATATGTTAAATTCTACTGAATCTTTTGAACAGACGATTTAAAAGTCGTGGCAAAGGCTTTCAGAATCAAAACGGAAGTGGGTTTGGTAGTGATCCACTTATACATGCAGAAGATAGTGTGAGATGTCAGACTTTGCAATCTACACGTACTTCTCAAATTGGAGATCCATTAGGAGCACTGGCCAACAATGATCCAGGTCTGTATCTTGAGTCATGGTTTGCAAAATCCTGATTTTTCTCTTATTTTAATCTTCATTTTCCCTCAGATTCAGAGAAAGAGGAATCTACAAAAGAACTAAAGGTTTCAGTGGCTCCCAAACATATGACTTCTGCCTTGGGCTCTCTAATGTCTAGCTATGGAGATATGACTGAGAGTGAGAATGATGAAGAACCTGAAGGTGATAAAAAAAAATCGTATCATACAAGTTTCTGTCAACCACGCAATCAACTTAACGCTGAAGTTCTTAACTTTTGCAATTTTTGTATGCTGAATAATACTATTGTTATAATAGTATTAATTATAATATTTATAATATAATAATATATTATAATATTATTGCTATTATTCTGAGGAATAGTTGTAATAAGTTGGTGTTGCCAGATAGTACAGCTACATAAGCTTATTGATTGTTTACTGTGACCAAAAAAGGTACAGCGGGTTCATCATGTGTCCAGTAACTACATAAAGCCTTCACATCGGTGTGTAGTGTTTACAAATGTCACTTAACCTGGCATATATTTAGAATCGGAGATCATAAATTGGTATAGACAGACACACAATCATTTATATACAGGCAGAATATAAATCATAATCAAATGAGCATTAACTCAATATTTAACTTTGTAAACGCTATGTTATTAAATAAATATATTCGACTGCACAGGGATGATTGCACCAGCACACTTCTATAGTTGATTAGAACAAAACCTATTTGCCTAATTCTCATATCCACTAATGCGTTTAGCATGTGTACTATAAGAAACCGGCATCAGCAGCACAACATGAATTAAATTGCTAACAAGTGACCGTTTTATGAATATAACAAAGGCCAATCAGATTTTAATGTGCACACTATAAGCTATTAATTAAGTAACCTATTTAAATAATTTCAAAATTAAGAGCATGTATCAACAAATATCGAAAAATAGTTCATAATTTCAATTTTCTTGTATTTTGTTTCTATATCTTCATCAGATCCCCTACTCATAAAAACTGACCTAAAGCTGGTTTGTTCTAACCCTGCTCAAAACCATATACAAAAGCTTGACAGGATGCCAAATCAGCACTCTGAAATTAGCCAGAAAGTACCACATCGTCCATCTCATAACAGAGGGGGCCGAAAGAAATGTCACCACACCCTGCTAGAGATGGTAAACATTTAATCTTTTTATTAAATTTTCATTATTTTCTACTAGTGCTAATTTGATGTATTTATAAATGATAAATATTTTGTACAATAAACTTTTTTTTGTCTTACAGTTGCTGGCTTCAGATATTCGTCACGAAAGGAATGTGGTGCTTCAGTGTGTGCGATATATAATACACAATGGATTTTTCAATGTAATGACTCTAAGCTGATTTTTAAAAATGCCTCTGTGCTAGACTTGTTAATCTTACAGATCAAAAAAGTGTCTGAAATCTCTGAAATGTGTCCGTGAATTATCATACTGCAACACCTGAAAATTTTAGTGGTTGTAAAACAGATAATTAATGTCTTAAAATGTGCAAAAGGGCAAGAGTACCTCCAATTTATATTTATTTGTTATTCGTTAGTGGCTAAAACAATCTGAGTAAACCATAAAAACATTACAGCTCATCGATTTTTCTACCACTAGTTTGGTTATGTCAAAGTCTAAAGAAAACCTTTAGTGCTTACTGGATAATTCAAGAATGTCACATTTTATTGTTGACTAATTAAAAAAAATTCTTTAAGTAACCATATTAAACTGTCTTTTGAATGATTGTTTGATAGTTCAGTTTATGATGTATGCTGTATTTAAATTTAAAAAGTAACAATGATGAGAATGCTTAAACTGTGATTTTTTTCTCTCTCTCTGTTGTTTTGATACTCTTCTCATTGAACAATAAGTTAATAAAAATAAGTATATATTTTTGTTTATCCATAAATATTTTGTCAATACTTCAATCTTATGCAGACTTTAGTGTCGTTGCATTTAGTTGTGTTGATGCTTTTCTTTTGCTTTAAAGTTTTTTTATACTAAATTTCAACAGGTTTATTTTGCAATTTGTGGCAAAAACGCCACATAATAATATTGAAATTAAAGCGAAAGTAAACAGTGTGACCACTGTCAAAAGTGATTTGACTTTATTGCAGTAAATAATTGCTCATGCACTGATGTTTTAGGGCTAGCCGTAGCTTGGTGCTTAGGGAATGAGACTAGTAATCTGAAGGATGCTGGTTCAAATCAATGATATGGTGGCTGCTGTTGAGCCTGCGAGTTGCCCAATCCTATATGTGGTCTAACTGTCAATATTAAAAATATCTAGGCTAATTTTTCTGAAAATCTGCAGAGTGACTTACAATATTACATTTACTGATATTTAACATTTAAAATAAATAAAATGCGTCTGATAAAAAAACATTATGTTACACAGTATGTACTGTGTGTTTGTTACCAGATGAATGTTTGCCCTGTGTCCTGCCGCCCCGGGGGTGGGGGTCGGAGGTCGAGCTCTTGATTAGTTTTGGCTATTTTTTTCTGGATGACCAGGAAAAGTTTTGCTGGTCTTGAGCACAACTTTCAACAGGGTGTTGAAATATGAATACTTCATAAAAATAAATATATTCAAAACACATGCAGATAAAAAACAAACTAGAATAAAGTAAATTGCGAAACCATCACAATAATAGTTGTGCTATTCTCTGCTTTAGTGTTACGTCATTTTGTTCTTCTCATTTTTTGGTGTGCCAGAGCTAACAATATTTTTCAATGGGATTTTCAGACAATCGTTTCTGTAATAAAAATAGATTTATAACCCTATACGTTTTGTTATGTGTACATTCTCCTGAACATTACTGAGATCGAGTTGTAATAATAAAAATGCTAACTGAGCTAATGCTACGGCACACGGAATTGACGTCAGTATATGAGCGGCTTCTTTAACAAATCTGAACGCTTTTTAAGAACTTCGGAATCCGAGTGGCGTGAGAATGTAGAGTTAAATGCTTACATAGAAATTTAGTGTTCGTTTTATAATTTTTCTAATGAATTTTTAGGTAGTTTAACCGACAGCCCGCTGAATAATACGGCCGCTAGAGCTCACCCGAGCCCAGTTTAGCTCCCTGACGTGGTGCGCTGGATTTATTTACATGTAGCATTATTGTAATAACGACTCTTGAGTTTAATGTAGAATCTGATGTCTCAGCTTGGGAAATTTGCGAGAAAATCTGATTTTTATGTGAGAACTTTATTCGTCTTAGACGTCTTCTCTTCTTCCCAGAATACACTACTACCGTGGCACATGTGTATATATAAAAGAATCTATATCGTGGCCCAATTGCAAGTATAAAATTATTTAATAGGGCTCATTTATAGGCCCTTCTGACCCCCAAGATCCAGGACAACAGACCCGGTGAAAAAGTGGGCACTGGACAAACCCGAGGCCATCCCTCAGCCCTGTCTGGAGTTATAGCAATATTATTGTTTCTTTTGTTGCAACTGCAGCCTCTATTGTCACATGGGCAGAAATCATATATATTTCCAAACTCAAACCACACTCATGTGTGATCCATAATATTTGCATGTTGACACAACACTAAATCAAATAAATCACGTTACTATATAACATTACAGTACAAGATTTACATCACTTTAGCCGGGTGATATTAATGCCACTCATAGGTCTACATTGGTGCAGTTGAAATTTGTTTTTCAAGTGATATGCTGCAGACACATTTTCAAGGGTGAAAATTTTGGGAAGAAATTGCAAGTCAATTTTTCTCTAATTCTGGCATTCCAATAAAGTTAAATGTTTAATATTATCGTAAGTCTTTGCTCACACAACTAGCCACAAACACAGTCAATAACTAATAGGACTTTTTATATTTACAATGCTGTTACACATTACTTTATTTAATCTGACAATTTTTTCGCCAGAAGCTGTGATTATCTTTCACTTTACTCCCTGATGCTCTTAGATCTGAGCACAGTGCAGTGATAAGTAACTTAGTGGTTAAGATACTGGGCTAGCGACCAAAAGGTCACTAGTTTAAGCCCTAACACCACTAAGTTGCCATTGTTGGGCTACTGAGCAAGGCAAATAATGTTCAGTTGTAATTCTAAGATGTCCTCTGACTTCACAAAGCCTGCAAAATCAATACACAATGGCCAAGGACAGTCCGAGTACAGTCCCCTCCAAGTGTAACAGTGATGCCAGCTGTTAGAAATTTACAGTTCTGACCCACAGTTTCAAAGATAATACCTATTGTCTGAACATACCCATTTTCTGTTCAGCTAAATAATTAAGAAAATCAAGGCTAAAGGAATTATTTGTATGGTTTTAGCCCTATTGGGTGACATGGTGCCTTAGTGGTTAGCACTGTTGTTTCACAGCAAGAAGTTCCAGTGTTTGCAGAGTTTGCATGTTCTCTCCGTGTCAGCATGGGTTTGTCACAGTCCAAAAACATGCATTAGGTTGATCAGAGATGCAAAAAATACACATAATCCCTGTAGAACGGTTACAAGTTGGAGAAAGGCCCGGCAACCTACTCAGTAAAAAGCACTTGCTGAGAAACTCTGGGGATCGGTAGCAGTCCAAAGAGCACCCAAGATTTGGATACGACTGAAAATGGGTAAACACACACAGTCTCCTAAGGAGTTACAAAGTTCTGCAAGTTATGTTATATTGTATGTTTATAGTACTCTGGAATGAGGTTTAGAGAAATGTGTTGATTGTAGATGCATGTTAGCACAATTACTAAGGCAATTATTACTTAAAGCACTGGTATGTAATGTCAAGTTACATCAGTATTCTCAGTACAAAAGTGAATTCAATTCTTTATAGGAGTATGTTAGTTATTGAGTGTCAATTTAAGACCTATACATGTTTTACATCTGTTCTCATTGCACAGTGAAAAAGTGTAATGACAGCAATCACAGAAAAGCAATAAATATTTTTTAGACAATCAGTAAAAGATCTTATTAATTAAAAATAGGTTGCTATGTACATATACTACTATTATTTATTTAGAACCATTAAACAAATATAATGGAATGTGTAAAGAGCATCCTATGGTTATACTGCATCAATAATTTATTTATAGTGGTGGGACTCGATTAAAAATTTTAATCGAGTTAATTACAGGGTCTGTAATTAATTAATTGCAATTAATCGCAATTATTTTGCTACTAAAATTTTGAATGAATGCACGTATATTCTTAACAACAAACATGTTTATTG
>JAOUQU010373225.1:0-12323 GCA_028566735.1 Ammoglanis amapaensis
GGAGTGGGTATAAAGCATTTCACTGCCGGTTGTACTGTGTATAGCTGTGTATGTGACGAATAAACTTTGATTTGATTTGAGCTTATCCTCGGGCCAATACGGTACTTTTTACGGTACAATACAAAGTATTTTGCTGAAAATTAAGTTAACCATTATCACTGGAGTTTAAAAAGAGCATGTTTCTTAACAAAATGGCAATGTATGAACATCTTTATTCATCATGCTAATAAAGACTTTTGAGTACAGCTTTTAGTTTGTCAGACAGACCTGACAACATATTTTATACAAAACGCTATTGATAATTTTTGAAAGTATGTAAGAAATTCCCTGAAAGAAAGTGTTAGATTTAAGGTCACAAATAAGTACTTTTTAAATTCTATTTGATTTTAAATGGGATATCCAGAATGATCGTGGTCAGGTATATAAATATTGGCCATATTTTTTTTTGTAAACCCTCATACTTAATTTATACAACTTTCCTGTTAAATCCCTTGTCTGGAAAAAAATTGGAAATTAGACCATAATGAAACTCCTAGAATTATTAACATGCTTAAGGTCAGGTCATTTTTTAAACTACATCACAACTATGCATTAATTGTTTTCTTAAAGTGAATAACGCATACAATTGACAAAATGTTTAGAATTTTGCCTTCTAATGGAACATATAGAATCCACACCGGTCTGTTTAATAGTTGTACAGTGTTAAAAACATTAACAGAAATGGCAACAGAGAGAATGTTATTGTTGTTTGGAACGTCAACAAAAAACTTGAACCCTAAAGAAAAAAGAAACTAGAATATGGCTTTGCATTTATATGCTAGAAGAAACGGTCAGAGGTTTGATAAAAATGCGTTATTAAAAGCAGAAAGGGGAGATTATTAAATTATTATTTAAATTGAAAACTAAAAAATGATATACGGAACATAGATAGTGCATTTAGTTTCCGACCTAAGACTTAATTTTAATTATGAATTATTCTAATTTACTACTCCATAGACAAAAACGCTAAATCAACTGTTGACCAATTTTAATAAAAATATATAATACTTTAACCTACTGTATTAACGTGAGTAATAGTAATATTACTGGTATATTAAGTAATATATAGTATATTTAAATAGTAATAAACAGTAACCAGTTTGCGTACTAACACATTTACTGGCTAGCTAACATGCTAACAAGTTAAAGTTAGTTTCTCTTACCTTCAGATTTTGAATATAACTAATAAAACTCAGACTGACAGGAAACGTTGTCAAAAAAATATAATCATAGCTACGTGACAGGAGAATTTCTGCTTTTGTTGAAGAAAACAAACTTCTTTACAATCCTAACGAAACTAGTTTCATTTTCAACAAGGAAGTAAAACTGACGTCGTGACTACAGTCATCATGAAGCCAATGACGCACCAACTTTTAAAGTCGAGTTTATTTTAAACTGTTAATGTAGTAATCATTTATTAATAACATATGCCTCATGTAGTTGCTGTTTTCGTTAACATCGTTCGTTTTCTAAGTGTTAACAAATGGGAAAATGGCTTAGTTAGGTGTTGGGCCGCTGGTTGATTGTTTATTTAGATTTACACTTTGATTACATTCATGTCAGACACACGATAGTTGTTCACACCGTTTTATTAGTACATAGGATTATATCCAAAATAGTAATTGCCAATATCGTATCTTCAATTCACATCACTGGGATGTATCCATTTGCACTACACTTTTCTTTTCTACTAGGATGACCAAACCGTATTTCTCGGGACATGTCCGTATTTCACGTCGTCCCGGGTGAGGAAAAGTCCCGTTTTTTAATGTATCTTCATTGCACCATTACATTTACAGGCACTAGGGCACTGCGTGTGACGTCATCCCTGAGCCGCGTCAGTGAGGGCAGCTCTGTTCCTAATCCGGATATCCACATCGTGACTGGCTAATTTGTTAGTTTATTTATTCCAATATCAGATTGTTAATTAGTTCATTTGTTCACTTATTTAAAAAAATTCAAATGGCTTACAGAAAAGACAATATTTCGTTTATTACTGAGGGTAACTGAGTATCATGTGTTATTTGGAAATATTTGTTATTTGATATTATGTTTAGATGAGACATAATTTCTTTTATTGTGCTATTCATTTATTACCGGAAATAAGCATTTGGAATTAATGCATTTAGAATACAATTATTATTATAATTAAATTATATATAAAATTTATTATATATAAAATTATTAAAAGAATTATATATTTGTTATTAAAGTTTTTGTTGTTGACTTTTACTGAAAAGCATTTTTAATAAACATTTTTTATATTTTAGAATTACGTGCCCCCCACCTCCCGGCTACCAGGTGTCCTGGTTTTCCCAAATTTAAATATGGTTATCCTATACAAGAAGGCAAAAGCACTTATAGACCAAACCTAACTGAGGTAATACATTACAGATTTTCTATCCACAGAGGATATCAACGATACAATAGTAATGAATCAATATTATTGATACCAAAGATTATTGATATTAATCAAGCTATGCTAATATCAATAATATTGATACTTTAGTTTCTCCATTGCATTGGAGAAATTTCAGTTATTTGTAATTATTGTAATAATTGTTATGAAAATACTACTACCTTTTTCTATATGTATGATATTCTAGGGGAGAGATTCCAGTAAAATTTGATTCAAATTTTATTTGTCATTACACATATACAAATGTACAGTACAACAAAATGTTTCTCTTCGCATATCCCAACTTGCCTGGAAGTTTGGGGTCAGAGCACAGGGTCAGCCGCAATACGGCACCCCTGGAGCAGACAGGGTTAAGGGTCTTGCTCAAGGAGCCAACAGTGGCCATGTAGTGGCCTGGATTTGAACCCCCAACCTTTGGGTTCCCAGCCCAACTGTCCCCTATTGTAATAGTTACAACAAACACACTGTTCGATTAGAATATATTTAAAAATTACTTTGTTTATAAAGACATATACTAGCACAGTCGTAGTCCAGTGTTTAAGCTTAAGGTTCTCAGTTTAGGACCCACAACTTTAAAACTGTGACTGTTGGGCCCCTGTGCAATGAATTAGCCCCTTAAGTGCTTAGTATACTGTCACAATATTATATGTCACTATTAACAAAGGAGTCAACTAAGTGCTTTAAATAAAAGTGTAATAAGGTAAGCCACCCCCCACACACACTAGTTAAATTAGCCTGCCTTTACAGTGGAGTACAGAAGGTAAATTATTGTTAATTATCAAAAAAAAGTATCAACATTGAAATCAGCTATACTGGCTGCATCTGAGATATTCAAACAGAGTAACGGTCATGTACTTAGATAAATCAGTATTCCTGATGTTTCTGGAAGAAATGGACACCATGTTGTTTCGAAGAAGAGGATACTATACAACAGGACTGGCTTGCCTGCAATACTGGCCTGTACTGAATATGTGGAAAGCAAAACACAACAATGACAACTCAGTACTAGTTGAATGTGCCTTTATTGAAAGAATGTGGGGGGAGCACACTAAACTACTTGGTATCTTCATGTAAAACCTTAAGCATCCTTTTTTAAATTGACAAATATTATTATGCTTACCAGACAAAACATAAAATATAATGAGTTAATTGTGCCTACAATTTAATTGTTTGATTTCATTTAAATCCATTTAATGTAAACAAATTTGTAGTATTTTTAAAGGGGGTTGGGGTTGGGGGGATTGTTGTTTCTGGGTTGCTTCTGACCTTCTTCCCCTTTTCTTGACCTTTTTACTATTTACTTTTTCTAGGTCTATACAAAGGTATATATTTCTAGGGTTGTGGTTAATCTAATTTCTTCAGGATCACTAGGTACAATGCATTTTTTATTTAAGTACTGGATTTAGAACATTATGTATTGTGTTTGTGATGTCTTAAAGATGCTGTCTTGGTCAAGGCTGAGTTTTAGCAAAGGAGCTAAAGAAGTCATGAGCAAAGGAGAAAACATCTTCAGGCTTTCTCAATAACACAAATTGCAGAAAGTCAGCCAAAAGCGCCTTGAGCTCAGGGTGCTGTTGAATGTATGAGAAATTATCTGCTTTCAGCTCATCCTGTAACAAAAATATTAGGATAATAAATATAGATTTTGAAGATTATGAAGACTTTACATATTTTGATAGTGATGTGATTTGTGGTACCCAGACCAAATATATATTATACATAACATATTATAATAAATTTAAGTTTGTACAATATGGAAAAGTACTTTTTTATTAACTTCAACATGTGAAAGGTTTTTTTTGTGACATAATGGTAAAGGACACACTTTAGGAAAAATAAACAGTGCCTGTGTTCCAGGAATGTTCTAGTGCCAATCTCAAGCATGAGTAAATGTAGCTGAAAAGGGGCTATTTGCAGAATCAGCACGCAATTGCATGAATCTTTCTTTCACCAATCTTGACTTCTCGCTCATCTTATTACAGTTTTACTTCTTTGTACTGTTTACTAATTTCTTTGGCAATGTGAAACCAGTGTGTTCACGTTCCATGTTTACTGTAGCTTATTTGTCAGTGTGTAGAAATTTCTTATAGAACCAACGAAAGATCAAGAATTCTTAGCCTCTTAAATACACTTTCTAATTTTTAATGGTCAAGACGATACTGCACAAGAAAACGCTATTGGCACTGGGATATTAAATGAGTGCAGGACTTGTGACACACTGTCATACATTTACTTCCTCACATGTACAAAGTACTAAGCATATGCAGCAAGACTGTGGAGCAAAATTAGTAATAAAAAACAAAAAAGAGTGTTTGTCAGTAAGATACTATTTTAAACATATATTTATCCAACCTACCATGGATTTACCTCATTAAATATGTGATATATTTTCTGTCACATTGTGTCAATTTTTATTGTTTTACTAAAAAGACCAAGAGTTCATGTCAATCCATCAGAATAGTTGATAAGATAAAATCACTGACATAATATGCTATGCATTGTTTAGGAACTGTTTCTTTATCTAGGAACACATGTGCTCCTGTACACAAACTGAGGTTGCGGAGACACTTCAGTCTCACGAAGTGCTCTAAACTTTACCCAACAGACCATCGTCGACAAGGGTTAAATGTAATAATAAAAAATTATTATACATCATTGCTTTCAATTTTCTTTTACCCTTTTTAATGCATCATACCTTGGCCCAGTGAGCACAAATTCAAGAGTCTTGTGGAATGTCACGCGGTACATCAACAAAAAATAAATGGCCTTCATAATAATGTGTATTTTATAGCTTATTTTGCTGTATAGTCAATCGTTTGTGTTGTACAATGTGCAGTTCTAACAAAATTGTGTCAATGAAATTGTGTATAAAACGATTACCTTTCTGTCAAGAAACTTGGAGTAGAGCTCCATGTCTTCTTGCCACACCAGTGGCTTTTTCTCAAATAAACTCTGTTCTCTCTTATCTGTAAAACATATGTATCTTTGTAAAACTGCTTTTAGTTACTAAGTAAAAACTGCAAATATGTAATAACACACAGACCTGCATTAACAAGAGGAAGAAGCTGCAAGAGGTTCATTGTTACTGGTGAGCCCACCTGCAGTCTACTGGCTAAATGACTTGGGTAAAAAGACATTGTTCATTCATAAATAAATATTATATGGTTTCAGATAATATTTTTTATGAACCTTAAGTTCATACCCATCTGAAAGAAAATAATATTTCCAGGTCGTAGGATTGTCTTCTGCTGCAGTTACAGTCCTTTCTATGCCAAACACATCTACCACTTCTTCACCAATTCTCTGCTTCTTTGCCTCCAGTTTACTCTGTAGAGGATGTCTTTATTATAGAGTCAGTTTTGTCATGGACTATAATAAATATTTAGTCATCCATTTATTTTCATACTCAGACATTAGGTATTGTTAGTACCTCGAATTGACCAAACTGTGTATTTGCACTTGTAAAAGTAAAGCAGAGAATGAATTACATTTGAAAAATGTATGTAAACATTGCTTTTGAAAAGGGTATATTTTCCATTCATTATATCATACAAACTGTTGCATGAATACACTGCTGGGTGTATTATTATTAGCCACTTACTAATTTTGACAGTTGAAGAGTGTAGCTCATAATGGAAGTCATGTATTATAATGTTTAGACATACAAAATTTGATGAGCTGTCTTGGTGGGTATATAGAATGTGAAAAACACTATTAACTGATTTGGGCATGAATCCATCCTTACAAATCATGTATACCCATACTTGCTGATTACTTGTCTGCCCTGTTGATGATGGGATCTTCCAGCAAGACAATTTAACTATTCAGAACTATTCAGCTAAAAAGGACTCACATTGCTTGAAGGAGCAAGACACCATAATACTACCGTGGTTCCCTAATTTCCCAGACTTAAACTCAACTTATCGTTGTTCTTGATCTGTGGATGTTCCCCAAGCCCCCTTTAGAACCTTACTGAGTCATTCCCAGTCCTATTCAGTTGCTATCAGTGCTGCACATAATGGCTATTCTGGATATTAATTGGTGCGCAAATGTGACAGTGTCTGTCTTTAATAAGTGTTTGTGAACAAAACTAAATCGTATCACCAAAACCAAATAATCAAACTCACATATATTGATCTGCTAAGCTTAGTGTCGGTATCAAATGCCAAAAATATCATGTCATCTGGTATCTTCTTTTGCTGAGCCAACATCCGCAAAAGGAGAAGATTAGCAGCCTCAGAAACAAAACCTTGTAGAGAGTCCAGGGGAATTGTGAACGATTGCTTCTTCACTTCCTACAAAACAAAAAATGTAAAGATACAATAAGTATATAAGTAGTAGTAGCAGTAGCAGTAGTAGTGGTAGTATACTGTAGATGGAAATTCTGGCACCCAGGTGGAACTGTGGAAACAGGATGCGCAAAACAACTGGGTCTCAAGTCCAGATACATTAAAGGGTTGCACTAGGTAGGGCATGGCAGTGTTTGGCAGATGATTGGTAGTGGGATGCTCAAATGCAAATGTAGTCATTATTATGTCACAATACAAAGTCAAAATATGGTGGCATGGTGGCTAAGTGGTTAGCACTGTCGCCTCACACAAGAAGTCCCGGGTTCGATCCCCAGGTCAGGCCGGGGGCTTTCGATGCAGTTTTTCCTGTGTCAGCGTGGGTATCCTCCGGATACTCTGGTTTCCTCCCACAATCCAAAAACATGCTAGGTTGATCGGAAATGGGTAAAATTGTCCTGTAGTTTCAAAAGGCGATACAGTAGTGATACGGGGTTGGAGAAAGACCAGGCAACCTACTCCATAAAAATGGGGATCGGTAGCCGTCCACAGAGTGACCCAAAAGTCGAAAACGACTGAAACAGGTAAATACATACATATACAAAGTCAGAAAAGCTTATTTTTCCTGATATTAAAATATATAATAGAAAAAAGATGACATTTTATTTTAACTTGGAGTGTTTATAGGAGCAGTAAAGACCCACATGTAAAAAAACAATTATGTCCCCTGTAAATATAATAATAAATATAATGATAAATTACTTCACAAATGTACCCATACATTATAACTTTGACAATTTCAATACAAAAATATTTATTAGAGAATTCTGTGCACCAGCCATTAGCCCCTACAAACAGGAGGACACACTGTTACCTCTTTCTCTGTAATTACTTTGTTTACCACTAGATGAGCTTCTTGCCTCATTATGTGCAGTTTCCTTTCGAGCATGTGTTCCTGCAACTGAAACATTTACAGCACAGTCAATAATCCAGTGAGCAATTGGTTGATTTTAAGGATTTGAATAATTATTAATAAACAAATGGCATTCTAGATTTAAAAAGTGCTTTAACTTCTGAGCCATTTGCTAATGTAAAAGAAAGCAGTAAATATAACTTCTGCAAAAGTAATTTTTATTTTACAAATGTTAAAGCTCATTTTTGTTGTAATAAACATTTCATTTTGGCCTTGGTGTTTCTACAAACATCAGTGTGGATTGTGTGCCTGTTTTCGATTTATAAGACAGTTAATGTCAGGATACATGTTTGTTACTGCCAGTCACAATACACTTAAGTTTTTACACTTTGAAGACCTTGTACTTTATACTATACCTTCATATATTCATCGTGATTCTCTTCTAGAATTTTAAGTCCGATGGATATATATGCTGTTGACAGTGGGTACAAATGTATATTTAATAAATAACATTAAATTCAAGGTAAAATATTTTCTTTCCTGAACATTTTTTAAACATATTTACTTTAAAGAGAGAACATATGAAGCTGGGCTCACCTGTAATGGATGTTCCACATGGGACGTTATTGATTACACCATGACTGTTAGCATGAACCAGATAGCAAGGCTCATGATGGTAACTAGCTTTTTCCACACTCACACAGAACTCCCCCAGTTGCCTGCCAGTTTCAGATACAATCTCCAAGGAGTCCACAAACAGGCAGTGGTTTATTTCTTTAACACCTGAACATAATAATAGAACAAGTTTCCATTTCATTTTGCCACATTGATCACAGTGATTCAGATAAAGTACATGTGTGATGAATACATGTATAAACTCAAGTAAAAAAGGCCAATTGAGTAATGGTGAGTAAGCACTGGCTCAGGTCACAGTTCATCATCAGCCATTACAGATTCACACATTGTTAACTGATATATAAATCCATAAAATGTATGTAACACGAGAAATATTCAAAAAGTGCATGCACTTGTATATTTTGAGTGGGATGAGTAGTAAATTGGTTTAGATGTTTTTTTCAGAATTTCTTAAGTGGTCTCAGATTTGTTTCTCATGATACACATCTCTTAAACGTGAATTTTAAGACTAAATAATATAATTAAACAAAAGTGTAGTAGTCTAGTTATCGGTTTGGAGGTCTGTATTAGTAAAGTCATGAGATGAAATCAGTACATGAGTGAGAAAAACTAAATCATATTAAATGCAAACATAAAATGACTTACCAATGCAGGAGAGAAACTGTATTGCTTCATTCGAGGCTTTTAGTTCTTCTGTCCAGACATGAAGCCCATCAGTGTCTTTCATCTCATCCATTGTAACCACTGATCATCCAGCACTTTACTTTAGTGTATTAAATCAAAATGTTGCACGATCAGTATCTAACAAATTGATTGCACTTAACTGATTTAGTAAATAACATTAACATGATCTCTTAACACTAATATAATGAATGCGTGCAGTATTTGTACTTGTTTGTAGAATACAATTCGTGCATGTGACACTGTTATTGAACTAAGACACTGCGTAGTCGTTTTGTTTATTTCACCAGCTCGTTACTGGGTCCCATGGCAACCATTATGTAAACAGTCACCGTAAACCTTCGTTTAGCAACGCAATCAATTAATCTCGAATGAACCGTACATTTCGTGTATACAACCTGTCGGAATTAAATATAATTAGAAATATCCTTTAGTTGTTTAATTGTATAAATAAAATATATCTCAGAGACATATTTTCTTTCTTTCATGTGTTTTTTAATGCTGCCTTTTGGAAATATAAATGTTCTAGTCACAATTGTGTTTTCATCAATTAGAGGGAAAAATTTGGGAAAAAACTTCATTTGTGGGAAAATTTATGGCGTGAAAACATCATCAGTACTTTGTACTTTGTTGCACCACCATATATTTTATACCTTTTTTGTTAAACTAATAATGCTGTTTGTCAGAACTGACTAGAAATTCTGACAAGAGCAAAAGAAGATGCAAATTTCACACAAAATAGATCAATACATGGTCATCAAACCCAGAACCACTTTGCTATTAAGCCCCAGTGCTGATCCACTGATCCTGGCTGAAATGTAAAACAACCTTCTGTTTCTTTGTCAATATTTCACAGAAAAGGCACAAAAAACTTCATTTTTTAAATAAATGACTTTTATTTCTCTACAGTTTGACAATGTCTAATCTAGGAACAGCCACAAAGTACAGCCTGATAACAATTTGTACATGTTAATGCATTATTCACAAAATTGTTAAGCATTTGCCTTCATTTGTTGCATAAGCTAGAACAGACCTACCACATATCTTAATTTATTTTGCTTCGCAGACTCGAAAAAATTATTTAAAAACCAATATTTATTTTTTCAATCAATGTTCTCATGTTAGAAACTCAATTGAACTAAGTTGGTTTTCAGTCAAAATAAGTCCACAGTAAGCTGAAGTATCCAGTTAATGAAAGATTGGGCTAAAATTACTGACTGGAAAACTGACTTAGAAAAAAAACAAATTTTATATTTTGTAACAAATAAGATTTCCCATTTATTCTTAAACTTTTCAAATGTGTTGTAAATTTATTAGTTATTTATTAGTAGTTTATTAGTAAGTTATTTGGTTAAAACAATATTTGCACTCCAGTTGCAGCAACTTAATAAATACCAATACTATTTTGCATACTAATATGTAAAAAGGTATTTAAGTATCTGTCTTCAATACCCAATATTCAAAAACAGGTCTTACATTAAAAAGGGAAACACTGAATATAAAGTGCTACTATACATACATTACTTATGCGTATCATTCTAACAAGTACACAATGTTTCCACGTTTATGTGATCAATCGTTCTGTAAATAAGGTGTGACTGGTTTGATAACCACATGGTCATACTGGATCACTGTGACTTGCAAATAAAACTAATAGACACAAAATGTAGATGAAGCTAGAATTGCATGTATAAATGTATTCTTGACTGATATGATTATTACCTTTAGTTTGTGATTATGTTTTTATTTAATTATAGTTTATTAAAAGTTTACCTTATCATTGAGAAGTAAATTTATTAAGTATTATTTATTATTCAGATAATAAAGGGCTTAAAAATATGTCAACTCAAAATGTGGATCATGAGCCCCAGTGCCTCTGTGGTAATCCCTAATTAAGATTCACATTCAACAAAATATCAATAAACTAAGATATACAGAATTTTTTTTAAATAAAATATGCTGGTGTAAATACCCAAAGAGTTTAGCTATTTATATGCCTATTTACAATTAACAAGTGCTCTAAAAAACCTAGATAGAAAACCTAAATATATGCATGGAAATGTGTTCTGATCTTGCAATAAAACAGAGGCAGCTAAATGTAAGAAAGCTTTACATGATAGGACTACTGAATTGATCATTTAAGACAAACATTTTTGAGAATAAAACATTCAAAGAGAATAAACGTTAAAAGTTTGCTGGACAAAAAAGGTAATATATAAAAGGTTATAATCCTTCAATTAATGAAAAAGAAACGGCTGTAAAATCCCAATACTGTTTGGACAAGTCTCCTACATGTGTAAAAAGTTTCGTCCATAATCTCAATAATGCCCAGTTTATGCTTTTTTGCATTGTTTATGCAACACAAATGTACAAAAAAGTAGTGTCAAAATTAACCTAAAATTTGGTCTTATTTAGAATGTACAGATCAACAAGTAGTGCATTTGCTTTGTAAAATTGTGTGATTTTCATTTATACAACATGAACCCAAAAGAAAATCAGCTGTTGTTACTGAGAACATATAAGGATCAGATTAGCATTTAGAGCTTTGATATATAAATAATTTCAAAAACAGTACAAATATTCATTAGAACAGTAGTGTGCCGTCCTCAGCTTTCACATTCAGCTTGTGCTTAGTGGTTTTATTCCCCCACATCTCAGTCAAATTCGTTCACCTATCGGCTCTTATAAATGTCCTTTCGCCTGCGTAGTTCTTCTAAAACTCGGGCCCTGAAAGAAGTCCAGTCCTCATCCTGGTTCTGTTGTATGCCAAGAGCCCGGTGGAGATCCTGAGAATGGCTTCTCAAAAACGGATTATATTGCTTTTCTTCTGCCAGTGTAGATGGACTCTAAAAATAAAACGTAATACAAATTACATAATAAACAGTTGAATAAAAAGAATAAAATAATCTTCTAAATAGTCTCGTGGTTATTGAGATTTTGTGTTTCTTGGCCGTTTGGGTGGGTGAGAGTTGATGGTGTAACCTCATGGCTGTTGATATTATGGCCTGCTAGCTGCTCGGGGCACTTATATAAGGTGGTGGATAGCTTCGATGTAAAAATGTGCTTACAGTAATACATTGTACTCATGTTAATAATATTTTAAAGGAGGACTTATAAGCAATGCTTATAACATTATCTAAGAAGCAAGGTTTTTTACATGTACAAAGTACTGAAAATTACAACACAATTTGTAAAATACTACTGTAATATGCAATTGTCACAAAGTCTGTGTAAAGAATGTTCCGGAGACGTAGATGCAGAACAAATGGGGTTTTTATTGAACAAAGGCAGTGCAGAGACAACAGGCGGCAAGGGGAGTAGTTGCGATGGGGAACGAACAACGAGACCC
>JAOUQU010373443.1:0-12319 GCA_028566735.1 Ammoglanis amapaensis
TTTTTCTTTCCTGCGACTAATCGACCAATGGAATTTGTCCGACTAGTAATTTTTTTGGTCGACCAACGATTAATCGAATAATTGCGGTCAGCCCTAATTGGAACCTTGGAAGAAACCCTGAAATGAAACATTTATTTAATAAATGGCTTGATTCTTGACAAGATGATCCCAGCCATGAATGAATTAAGGAGATACATCTCGACATCATAGTGGATCACAAGGCTCAGAGCAAGATTCGATTCTGTAAGCAATCATTACTCTAGAATAAAATTACCTCTAAAGCTTTTACCTTAAAAGGTTTGGTAGACTCCGTGCCCACATATATAACGCACAAGGAAACACACAGCTCAAGGGGCATTCGGATATGAGAGCCCGAGTGAGTGGGTGTTCCGCATCTTCCGTTTCACTCGCTTTAAATGAAGAAGGGCCGTAGGACATCCGAGGCCTTCGGGCACTCAAGAAAAAAAAGAGTCCAATGAGATGATATAATCCCAGAGTAAAGAAAGCGACAAGCCGAGACAGGGTTAAGAGCTTGCTCAGTGCTAGGAGGAGGAGAAGGAGGACCGAGGTGACAGGATGTGAATTTGATGGATCCATCAAGAAGAAAGGAGAATAAAAGTTCTGACGATGGTAGACAGATGAAAATGAAAGAGGAACCCGAAAAGAGAATGAGAAATGAAAGAAGCATGGCATGGAAAAGAGGTGGGAAACTGTGAGCAGAGAAGCTGTCATCCTGCCAAGTCACAGTAAGCTCAGTCTTATATATCGACTGGTTCGTTTGGATAGGTGAGGGCAACGGAAGGAAAAGAGTCACGATGTCTATTGTGGTGAATAGTAATGAGCCTCAAAGGGCATGTGATCCACACACTGTCTCTCACCTTCTTTAATTATCCCGGCCTCACTAACCAAACACTAGTTAATTCACATGGCAAGAGATGACAGATTTCTGATTGGTATTCGAGTAGGTATATAAGAAAATGGGCCAATCGGCTAGTAAGAAATGCAAATTTTGCCAAGTGCAAGAGAGGCAATAATCAACCTTTGATTGTTATATGTCAAGATGAAAGCATCACTGAGAATTACACTAGGATGTAACCACATGGGTTCGTGTTACAATGTCTTTCCACCCAGCACAATGACATTTTAACACAAAAGATGGCAAATTTTCAAGATTTGTCACATAAAGTCATTCATAGACTACTTATGAAAAAAAAACATTTCTATGTCATTTATTTATTTCAATCATAAATTACATTTTATTTCGGAGGTAGGTACAAACTATGCAAAAGATTCATGGATTACTGTGTGCCATCAACTAGGTGAATAGTGGCAGCACGCACTGCTGTTGGCTTGTGTGTTGATTGAGATTTTAACCTTATTCATGACAGGAATGATGGTTCTTTATTTCACAAAAATAAGTCATGGAGAATTCATAATATCAAATAAACATATCTTGCATGTTTTTGGATTGTGGGAGGAAACCAGAGCACCCAGTGGAAACCAACGGACCACCTCACCCAAAGATGGAACCCGGGACCTTCTTTTACTGCTGTTTAAAATGATTCTAGATGCATTAAATATCGATAACAGAGCAGCTGTGGCCTGTTCGATTCTGAGAGTCGTCAGGTCACGACAGAAGTGCCCTTCAGTGCCCCCTAGTGTGTGTTCACTAGTGTGTAAATGTGCATTTCACTGCACGGATCGGGTTAAATGTGAGGGGACAGTTCCTAAAGGTGTAAAAATGTGGCAAAAAGAATATTTTGTCTTATGTGAAATCATTCATAACTGACTCGTGGTGCATTGTTACATGCCTAATGAGAACCACATCATCACACAGCCACACTAACTACCCAGGTATAGTCAGTGAATGCACCAGTTCATTCGAAAAGTTAATCGGTTTCTGTCTGGCAAGACTTACTCATTACACTCACCAGGTTTAGACTCTTACCTTTTGGATTATCACCTCATTGTGTTTTGATTTCATGGTAAAATTTCTCTTTGTTGACTGATTTACAAACTTCGGTCTGTGTACCTTTAGTTCCGACTCCTGCATGTGTAGCCATTTCTCTTTGTCAAGTTTGCAAAGTTCGTCTGCTTGACTGACGATACAAGTACGACTCCTTAGATGAAAACTATGTTTCGAACTTATTATTATACAGCAGTATAACAATTACAACTACATAAGGAACCATTGACTAACCAAGTTGTTAAACAATAAAAGCAATGTCTGGTGAAATGAGAAACACTGATTAATCTCATCATCATAAGACTTGTTCATGGGTGGGATATAGTCAGTAGCAAGTCAACATTATATCTACAGAGTTGATGTTAGGAGCAAGAAAAATGAGCGGAGGTAAGGATTTCACTGTGATGACTACACGTATCACTAGAGCATCTTCAAAACAGCAGGTCTTGTAGTAAGTAACATATGAAACAAAAGTGATCCAAGGAAGAAACAGGCCCTAGCGGCATGAAACGTAACTCAAATAGCCAAAGAAGTTAATAGACATTATGTTACGTTATTCCAGTGCACTGGAAATTAAACCCTATTGAGAAGATGTACCATTCATTACCAGGTTCTCTCAGTTACTCTTTGTTCCACTCTGAAGTCTCATCCACCCACGGCCTTATCACACAGGTTCACATTCAGCATTTTAGAGTCAGCGGTCCTGACAAATCCACATGAAGTGTTTTCACCAGTAAGAAAGTCACGCCAAAATGAAGCGAAGGCAACAGACTAAACCTTGCTGCAGCTCAGCCAGCCATACCCCGAAGACCGAGATGAAACTGCTTCACTTTATTTTTAGCAATAGGTTCAGACTTTAAATTGGCCGACTTTGATGACACAAGCTACCCCAGGCCGGAGCCAGAGAATGAGGAAGAGAGAGAGAGAGAGAGAGAGAGAGAGAGAGAGAGAGAGAGAGAGAGAGAGAGAGAGTAGCCAGTGTTCCCTGTGCACTGCAGCAAAATGCTTCTGCATCCTGAACTGACAGATCAGGACGGTTGAGCAGGACGTCCTGGGATTAAAAGACCTTACATTTTTAAGAAGGGCAGTGACTTTAGATCATGCTCAACCCCTAACAGTTGACTCGTAATGGAATTGGCTGGTATCTTAGAAAGAGAAGAGGATCAGATGTGGTTACAGAAAATTCTAAATGATGTATTTATGTTTTTTCTTTTCATTGTCTTTTCTAACCATTCTAAACCTCCATCCATTATGTAGTTTTACATACACACACACACACACAGTGAGAAATACAGGGAGAACATGCAAACTCCACACAGAGCGCCACAGATAGCCTTACCACGGGAACATGGTACATTTAACAGAGTCTGTTAAAGTTAAAATAAAGTGAACATAAAAGGATAAGATAGTACAAGGGCAGATACAATGTTGCAAAATAAACAGTGTTAAATAGATAAATAGTAAATATCAAAAAAGTTAAATATTAAATAAAACTTAGATATTAAATAAAACAATTTAAATGCATAAAAAAGGGTTTCTCCCACAGTCTAAAGACATGCAAGTCAGGATAATTGGAGCTCAAATGTTGCCAGTTAACATTAGAAAAGACAAAAGAAGAAAACATTGATAGAATTATTGTACATTTGTAAATTAAACATAAAACTTAAACAATTCCAATACAATAGTGGATAAAGGTGTTGCAAAATAATAACTAAACTAAACAAATACTAAATACAAATGTGTTGTAGACTAAACAGTGCAGGTAAAAGAAAATATTTTTTGTCTAGCTAATCTGCTGCTAAATATTGCTGTAGCACAAACAGGACTGTAACATTAACTACGTATTGTGGACCGTCAATACAAACTAGACCAAATAATGAGTGAATGTGAACAGTGGACGGATTTATAGACTCTCAGCAGGATGCTGGATCACAGAACCGTAAATCTAGGACAGTGCGACAGGATGCAGTTTGATCAAAGCTCAGCAAAAAGCTTCTGGCATGATTACAATCGAAAAACAGCGTGTAAAATAAGCAGAGGAAGAGAGCAAGACAGCCAAATAAAAGCTACGTTACTTTTGGTGACAACGACAGAATGAAAAACTATCATTTCTTGATAGAACTGAAGTCGTCTTCATTAGAATTCATCAAATCCTTCTTCAGCCAGACAAAAACTGTAATGGTTACAAATAAAACCTTCATAATAAAGAACTTGGACTGTAAGCATTTAAAATTGTACTACACACAAAAGCAGATGATTAGTTTTATTGCTGCAACAAATCTACCAAATGCCTATGAACTTATTTATTATTATTGTGTTATCATTATTTTAGTATTACGGCACATTTAGGCTCTTATAAGCCTTGCTTAAATGACCAGTTATTTAACTACTCTGGGTTTATCATTCATTAATTATGAATGAATGAATGACTTTATTTGTCATCACACATATACAGATGTACAGTACAACAGAATTATTTCTTTTTGTATCTCAAGTTGGGGTCAGAGTGCAGGGTTAATGTTCTTGAACAAGGACACAACAGTGGCAATGCTACCTGCATTAGCATGGTAGTAAAACACGATGACATGTCTTAGTACTTATAAGCAATGACTTATTCGAACTCTCAGAGCCTTTGGCACTCTGTAGACCAACCGGATCCACAGTTTTATGTTGACGGAGTAGTGGGTCAGCATTTCTTAGTGCTTTGGGGAGCAACCACCTAGCCAATCAGCATCACAGAGATTTAAACCGGAGAGTTCAGACTCAACGTTGGTGTGCAGTGGAAAATCCACCAACTCCAATCGATATTGCTTAGTATTGGCTCACCCATTCAAATGATCAGAATGAGGTGTTCCAATCACTTCTATGGCCACTAGTGTATAAAATAAAGCACATTTGCATGCAGACTGTTTTTATAAACATCTGTGAAAGAAAGTGTCACTCTCATGATCTCAGTAAATTCCGGTGTGGAACTGTGATAGGATTCCACATGTACATGACATGGATGACAGAGTCTGGTGTGGATGAACTTGACCGGCCTGCACCTCAACCTGATAATACACACACAAAGCGGGATGAAGTATGTGACCTCACAAATGCACTCCTGGAAGAATAATCACTAATCCTCATAAACACACAGAGTTGAAGCTGTTCTAGCTGCAAATGTCTGCTGCAAGACCAACATCATAATGAACCCTATGGATTAAGGATGGGATGTGACTTAATTTCATATGTGAGTCAAGGCAGGTGAGCGTACATTATATTTTGTACATAATCGCTAATCTGGTCATTCAAATTATGAATGCTTGTCAAAATACCCAAATCATTTCATGTTTATTTATCCAATCCTGTGTATTTTAAATGTATTTATTTTTTTTAACATTGGTAATCACTAGCCATCATTCATGTAGTTACTTTCTGTTCCGCATGTCCATGTCCTCGCCTCACACCATTAGCACTTTTAATAATCTTGGCTCTGCTAGTTAAGCCTGTTTTAATTAAATCTTTCACAAATTTCTATATTTTTAAGCAGCGCTCCTCAAACAGGGTTGCTGTGTGTTTCTGGTACTGGACCTGTCTGGACAGTCTGTCTCCCAGCTCAGTTATTAAAATTTAACCTCGACATGCCAGCACTTTTGAAAGGTACATGTCTGCGTTATTATTGAGTTCATCCTAAATAAATAAACAGCTAAAATCTATTTCCTGTACAAAACATTATGTTACTGGGGTGAGAGAACAAAGTAAGTTTCTGCACAGTGTTCTTGGTGCAGACAGAGCTAAAGGCCTTGCTCAAGGGTCCAACAGTGGCTGGATAGCAGAAACCAGACCGAGAGAAGTCATTGTGCCCTGCTTTCTCTCTGCGCTCCATATCAGACATGTGATCAGACATTTGTTTTCTAGACTTGATGACTAATGTTTAGTATTTATAACCAAACAGCATTCCAAATAATAGAGACAACGTTTCGAAAGCATGAATGTAACTTAAGTAGATTTTTTATAAATAAATAATAATAAATAACATATACAAATTAGACAGGAATAGATGAGAAAAGATGAGAAAGGGTCAGTAAAAAGTTTTGATTCACCAATAATTGAGACTTCAAATGCATCAGAAATTACCATCCAATTTACAAGTGTCCTCATTAATCTCGGGTACTACATCTAGACTGCATACTAAACACGGTATGTTAATTATTCTTCATTCAGCAAGCTCCGGAAAAATGCCAATGTGGGTTTATTTACAGAGACACAAAAGTGGTGTGTCAAATCAGAACATCTGATCCACTACTAGATACGTAGAATAGTAGTCAACCCACTTAAAACCACCATTTACTCTTCATCACTGTGGCAGTAAACGACATTTCACCTCTCATTATTTACAGCAGTTATCTGTTACATACAGCCATATATAAACTGTGTTTATCTGTGTGTACCAGTACACAACAACCTGGAGACCACCATAGCAAATCATGATCCGCATTATCAATTTGGAAGCTAATAAATATATTATCTATATTAGCTAATCAAGCTAATAAAAAAAAGCAAACCAAAATGTGTCATGAATGCAAAATTAGTTTGTATTGCTATTTGCAACGCAATGTTAAGTATTTTAAAAGAAAGTCAGAACGACCTTGGAGAATCAGTCCTATTCTTTGCATATGTTCTGGCGATGACTAACCATGGACTAAAAAAGCACTTTTGGTTGGTCAGGGATGGAGGCTCTGGCTCTCTACATACAGTGATCCTGTAAGTGACATGATCTGGAGGGGGAAAGTGCACTTAGCAGCCACTCCGAATGAACTAGGACGAAGTAAAATTCTAAGAAAAAGAGTCTTAAAAAGTACTAAGAGCTTGGCTAGCCCTCATACCAAGCAGCACAGAATGATGTCAGCTCTTATGAACCATTCCAGTAAACAGTGGAAGGTTCAGACAGTCATTTACAACAAAAAAGCTCTTACAAGATAAGTTCATCAATGTGCTTTATACCAGCATTTCTCTATACACTGTTGATACAGGCTATGTTATGTTAGGTATTATATTCTTACACTTCTCAACCATCAACACTGGCTCATTAACCCTCAGTGTTTGAGATTAGAAATGCTTAGGGCAGAAACTGTGAGGGAATGTGTTCTGATGGAATCATCTGCATAACAATGGAAGTTCTGGATGCTGTGGTCTATTAATGAAATGTTCAGAAACGTTTTATGTGCTTGATAGGATTTGTTTATCTAAGCATTCATTTCTTTGGCTCCTGACCCACCCCGGTTTATTCATCATATCGGTGACTAATTGCATACTTGTTTTAAGTGCATAAATATTCTCATCATGGGTGAGTTGGTTCATTTATTCAGACGTGTACAAATGGCAGCACGTAACTGCATTACGGTCAACGTGACTGTGGATAAAGCTTAATAATGAGTGAGTAGAACATGTAAATAAACATTCATGTCTGTTGCCTGTATAACATGGGTACAATTTTCTGGGAGGATTTGTTCGTGACTTTATAATGTTGAAAAAAATTACTTTCATCTTTGGTGTCATGTTCTACTCAAGGCTGTTTGCTTCCAACTGTGAGTATAATATTTATTTATGGGAATGTTTGCTTCATGTTTTACACTCTTTGAATTTATGACAGAACAAGTACTGTGTTATTGGTGACATGATTAGTAATTCGGATTTCTCAATTACAAAAAAGACATTTTCTCTACCTCAATTAAGCGTTTGTTAACTTATAAAGCGTAAAGCACGGTATTTCACATGGACTACTCTTAAAATGGTGTTTTAGTTGTAGAGGGGAGAATGCAAGGGAAAATAATGATGATGAAAGAGAAGAAAAATGCCGTAAAATGGAAAGAAAATGTCGTAAGTGTGGGAGCATTTCAAACTTAACACCAAGATTGACTGTCGTGTTGAGTTAAGTCAAGAACTGTTGAAAAGTTGAAAGTAATTTAATTTATTTTTTTTCGTGTTTATTAAGTGATCTTACATATTCATAATTGCCCTCTAATCCAGCAAAATGTGATTACTCCATTAATCGAAGGAATTTTTAGTACCATACTTGATTACTAAAATATTTGATAGCTGCTGCTCTACAAAAGAAACATCAGTTCACACAGTCATGGACAGTTTTGTATCTCCAATTCACCTGACTGCATGTTTTTAGACTGTGGGAGGAAACCAGAGCTCCCGGGAAAAAACATGCAGTAATGGGGAGAATATAAACTCTACAGAGAATAGAGTCTTACTTAGGGATCGACCTTCTTGCTGTGAGAAAACAGTGCTTCCCATTGAGTTACCATGCAGACATAAATTATGTTTAAAAAAACACAAGTTTAAGAAACTGAGCTGCTTGATGATGTTGCATCTACTGTAGTAAAAAAAAAAAGTAGGTGACAGGTGGATGGCAGACATTAGGAACTGGCAATGACTTAATATGGGCTAATTGGTCTAAAAAGATATTGATTCCTTAAGCAGAGCAAGGAAAAACATTTAAATAAGATAAAGGCTTCAAGCAGACAATTACTACACTATTAGTGAAGTGCTGGCTGTGGCTGACTGGTAGAAAAAAACAATTTTAAATAGATTGTGTGTTTTTTTTTCTTCGCACTACATGGTTTGTGCTCCGGCGCTCCATGAATTTGTCTCTGCAGGCATCTTGAGCCACTGGAACGAAGGCAATAACAGGCATAACATTGCAGTAAGTGATTAACATTAATTTCCTCCTCATCACTACACCTGTTCGTTGGTTGAATATTTCTCCTAAAATTTGATGCATGAAGCAAGAAAAATGACCGATAAGCATCTGAGTGACTTTAACAAAGAACAAATCGTGATGGTAAAACGTCAGGGTCAGACCAGCTCCAAAACGCCAGTTCTTGTGGGTTGTTCCTGGTCTGCAGGGGTTAGTTTGTATGAAATGTGTTCAGTGGAAAGAACATATATCAGCAAAAGGGTCTCGAGATTGATGTATGGAGGGAACCTAAGACCGTGTGGTGCAATCCAACACATGAGCTCCTGGAGCTCAGATTGCTGGGGAAGTTAATGCTGGTTCTAATAGAACATCATGCGCTGCAAAGCACATCGCAGCTCCAGGACGGTTTTGGTGACAAAAGGGGAAACCAATACAATATTAAGAAGGAGATTATAATGTTACGCCAGATTAGTGTTCATATGTGAAAGCCTGTGAGACCCTTTCCAACCTGAAGTGGTGTCATGGACTTGGACATAAAAGTAGAATTCTAATTTAAGAATAAATGATAATAAGTATATAGATAAAACTTGAACATTCCACTTCTAATTTCAGAAGTGCTGCAAGCTAGTGCATTGCTGATAAATGCACTGTCCACAAAGAGATGTTCGATGGTCATTTATTGGCATTAAGTGCTTGTGTAGTCGTCCAATAGCAAGCCTGATAAAAGTCAGTGGCCTTGTCGTAAAACCCAGAGCTTTAGAAACCTTTGAAACGATTTGCACTAATTGATAGGAGGGTCTCGAACAGACCGGTGCTTGCGTTTTCCTTTTAGGCCACAAGGCATAAATCCCAGTAAACTAAATGACAGCTAATGGTAGCTTACTTGTTAACGTACTAAACTAGCAAAAAGCAAATTTATCTGTATAGCATTTTCATACACAGTGGCAAGTGCTTCACATAGAAAAACATATTTTAAAGCATTAAAAGTATTTACTGGATGGGTACTGAGTACCTTTAAACATTCCCAAGATTTAGAACCTCAGAACAGTTGCTGGTTCACACTAAACTACCGTCAAGTTGTCCCTGAATAAGATCTTTAATCCTTAATTAGTCAAACTGTATCCAGTCATGATTGTAAGAATCTATGACACTGAGTAAGGATAGCGAGACTGAAACTGTTCTATCTGAGAAAAGTGAGACTGGCATGGCCCAATCAACATGTTTGCAGTAAAGAGTGTCTTTTTCCACCTGTGTGAGGTAATACCATATGTAGATCGGCTTTTGAGTCTGGAAAGCCACATCCTGATTGCATTATTCAGTTACTCAGTAAACATTCAGCATTTCCCACCAAGTATGAACAACAGTCAATTGCTGTTAATGTAGAGAAGGCAGAGCTGGCATCATCACTAATACTAGGTTGTCCTTGAGCGAACCCTCAGTTGCTCAGACTGTATATACACTGTAACTGTAACATAAGTCGGTTTGGTTAAATGGCGTCTGCTAAATGCTGAAAATGTAAATGTAAATGCAGAAGCTGAGTTTTAAAAAGTCCAGAGCAATCATTAAACCCCATCTTTGAAATTCAATGAACAAGCACTTCCATACATCTAATAAATAAAACTCTTCAACCTTTACCTGAATCCTAACTAAAAGCAGAAAGTCGTTGAAAAACGCATGAAACATAATCGGTCCCATCCAGAAGCTCTTTGAAGTTCTCGGAGAGATAAAATATGGCTGGCGTAATGCTGGTACAAAAGCACTGTCTGTCTGTCTGGGTTGAAGCTTAATGGCGTATTATCTCAGAGTGGCGCACAGTAGATTTAAAAGCTGCTTTCCGAAATGACTTCAGTGTTTGCTGACTGATGAAAATAAAAAAATAAAGAATATCAAAGCTAAAGAAAGATGTAAAATAGAAGCTCAGCAAGGGACAGAAAAGCTAGTGTGAGTTTTTACTCTTTGTTTTTCAAAAATAATCTAGCAGGCAGTCAGAGCCGAGGATTGAAAATGACAAGAACCATCCACATCTTATTTTGTTAATTCCCATCCAGAGCTCGGCTTGGTATCAGCTACAGACAATGGGAGACCAGCTCTGTATCCACCAGGGTCTTTGCTCTATCAGGATTGTTCTTGGAGACAAAAATTACAGGTATATAGCCTCTGGAAATTGGGGGATTAGAGCATGGACAGCACAGGATGTGTTGCTGATGTGCTTGTATATTTTTCAGTCAGGAAGAAAACAAAATGCATTAGGTGGTGTTGAGCTATTTCTTGCATTCTGATATGTGAAACTATACATGTTGTCATTTCTGGCAAACGTTTCTCTTCTGCAAAGCCATTCGTGTGGACTTAAACGGCTGTATGTATAAGCTAATCTGACGTTTCAAGTCCTGCCAATGCTCGTATTTTGATGCTTGCCAAACAAGCACTTCATCCATTGACACCCAGCCTACGGAGGCGCAGTCAGAGCTGAATATTTAGGTTTGCAAAAAAACCTGTTCATCTTTTGTTTGACTTCCTGCTTACAATTCCACACAGACATGTGGAGTTAGATGATAGCGCACCTCATGTGGCCTGTTCCATGACACTGACATTTACATTTTTAGTATGTAGCAGATGCTATTATCCACAGTGAATCGCACTACTGTGACCGTTTACAGTCTTAGTAATTGAGCTCAATTACTAAGACGGCCTTGCGCAAATGGCCAAATGCCCAACAGGACCAACCTACTAGTGGTTGGGCTTGAATAGACAGAGAATATCTTATATGTGCTACTCTTTAGAATTAGTACTCAAGTACCTTAACTAATAAGCTATGGCTGGTATTTTAAACACATTGCTTGGCTAAGCCATCCAGACACAAACCGCTGTTGTTTGTGTCTGGACCAAGAATTCCTCAAAACTGATTTGGTGGTGCTGGCTGATTGGCGGTGTCTGCACTGAGCCGAGGGCTAATGTGAACAGGGTGTACAGGCTGATCTCCATAGGAGTTCACCCTGTGTAGGTAAAAAGATGCATTGGGTACTGCACACATGTCAGAGAAAGAGAATCAGATCGGAACATTAAGGAAGAAACTAGCATGTGATATCTGCCACAGTCTAAAGTCATGCAGTCAAGTTAACTGCAGCTACAAAATTCCACCTAGTTGTGTGATTGCTGTGATTGACTGGCAAGCTGTCCTGGATGTTTTTCACCTTTCCCCCAGATTATTGGACCCACCACAACCCTAAATACATCACAGCTATGGTATAACAGTCAGGAAATGAATGGATGAATAAAATCTGACTACACAAGCCAGCCCATATTTAAGAGCACAATCCACAAAAAGGACCCGAATGCCTGAAGCTTCAAGAAAAACTCAATGTTAAAAAATGTTTCTGATTTAATCTCATCAAGCCTTTGCCAAGTCTTTGTACTCCATTTATTTAAATATAATTGATTAAATGTGATTGCTCCTTCATATTGTTTTGTATTTATCATAGTTTTACAGAAATTGTCATTAATTCTAGGGATGATGTACTACACAATGGATGATTGATTGTTTATGTTTATCTCGCATATCACTAAAATAGCTTTCAAAGTTCATTACAGAAAAACTTTCATTAAATACTTCTACAATATAGACGTCAACAGCTTTGTTAGTTAGTTAGTTAGTTAGTTAGATA